>PYSQ01000280.1:0-42242 GCA_003049435.1 Nakataea oryzae
CCCCCAAGCCTAGCCTCTTGGGTGCTAGAGAGCCACGAGAGCCCAACCGCACGAAACCTTGGAAGGACCGCAAAGCAAGCAGGGCCGCCCGGTGCGGAGTGCCAACGTAACCCCACCCAGCTGGACGGAGGGAGCGAGACTGGCGCTGTTAAGAAGGTACATGGCGGGCATGTACCTTTGGTACATTGACGTCGTCTGCGGGCCGGCCCCTCTGAGCGAGTGCGCCACAAAGCCGTTGCGGCTAGGTCTGGGTCTAGATCCAACGTCTAGCTCTGGACCATGTGGGCTTAGCACCCTCTTTGGGATCTCGCACAGACTGCGAGGTCTACCCTCTCTGGCCCTCCAGCCGTGTCGAGAGACGGCTGGCGGGATAAGGCGGGGCGGATATAGCATGGATGCATGGACAGCGCCAGCAACGCCTATATCGTCCCGGCCTGTGGCGTTAGAACTGCTGCTGCTGCCCAGACGAAGGCTCTGCCATGGCCTTTTCCATGCATGGTAATCCAAGATCACCAAGCGCATGGTTCAGATGTGCTAGAGCCGTTGGAAGCCACATACCGGAGCCGTTGTTATAGGTGTCAGATGCGGCTGTGGCATACAAGCCTTGTTGGAAACAATTTTGCGGAGAGAGCAAAATGCTGTTGCTTTGGATCGAGCAGGTATCAACGCGGGACTACCTATCGACTTGACTTGTTCAGGACTGCTGCAGTCTAGCCGCTTCCTCGCCTCACCCGCGGCAACGGGATGCGGGACCTGACACCAAAAGCAAGGCTGGGCCGCTAGACGCGGCTGGCGGGCGAGGCCGAGAAAGCCGCCTCTCGTCCCAGTCGGGAACAAATTGGGACGTTGGAAGGAACCTTGTGCTGCCAGCCATATGCGGGCCATGCCAAGCCCCCCATGTAGCCCAGACGCGAGAAGAAAACGACTTCACAAGAGAAGCAGGTCGGTGCATGAGTAGGATTGGTGGCGTCTGTCAGCTCGCCTTACTCCTCCTGCACGTGAAAGCCCCAACTGGGCATTGAGTACACTCCCAAAGCCTAATAAGTCTCTGCAAATTGCCGGCGCGAGAAAGATGGCGTTGTGCCAGCGACAGGGACGCACCGTGAGCTGCGCAGCTCGCCGCCGGCTCTGTGGCCAGATATCCACGAGGAAACGGGCAAAGCTGCCATATCACACCAGGTGGCCTTTCCAACATTCTCAAGCAAGATCTTGGGGGCGCATGCTGAATTCTTCCGCCGAGGGGTGCCTCCGCGCGATTGACAGGCTAAATGCGGCGAACCAAGCCCCGGGACACGCTTCTCCAGCCCATCGAGGGGTCCGGAAAGGGGTCGGAATGCGGATGTGCGGACGATCTGCGCCGAAGAGGACAGCGCACTCCAATTGAGAGAGGGGGAAAAAGTCAATTGTACTGCTTCAGAAAATCTGTCCACTTTGCATGTGTCGCATATATAATCATGCCAGTATCCTGTCCGGCGACTTGATTCTGCATCAACATCACGAGAGTCCCCCTTTTTTTGATGAGAGGGAACGATTCGGTACGATAAAGACACACAGACGGGCGAATATCAGAGACCGGGATTGTTGTGTCTGTACCGAAACAAACTTGGTCCGCTCAAGCCAGCGACGGCCAACCGCCCCCCTGTCGTCGAACCACACATCCCCTGACTCTCCCTCGCGGCAATGCGTCTCCTCTCGAGCGTGGCCGTCGCCGTGGGCACCGCGGCGGCGGTGGCCAGCGCGGCGGACATTGCGGTCAACCGCGTGGTGGACGACTTCCCCTGGGGCGACCCCTTCTCGGGCCACCCGACGCCGCCCGGGTTCGAGGCGACGTGCGAGGCGACGGGCACGTTCAGGGCGCGGCAGCACCTGCTGAGCGAGCTGCAGGAACCCGAGCCCAGGGGCCTCAAGCCGTGGTTCAAGGCGCTCAAGTTCTTCTTTGGCGGGCGGCCGTTCCCGGGCAGCTGGAACGGCGTGGACGCGCACGGGACGGCGCGCGACGTCATCCTCATGAGCTACGCCGACGTGCCCGAGGCCGTCAAGCGCTGGATCCAGGACAGCAGGGAGACGGACGACAAGTGGCTCTACGGCGTCTACCACAGGAACCTGCCCGGCATCAAGATCAAGGGCACCGCCACGCCGCGTCCGAGGCCGACGGCGGGGGCAGGAGCAGGAGGAGAGCCAGAGGTCGACCCCGAGGCGGCCAGGCTGCCGCCCGACGAGGACCTGGTGGTGCTGTTCGCCGCGGGCGCCATCTACCACAACCTGCCGCTCTGGGTGGCCGGCGGCAGCGCGTGCGAGGCCGAGCTGTCGGACCTGTCGCGCTACCGTCCGGGCCCGACCGACGGCGGCGTGGCCGGCTGGGTGGTCGAGCGTACCGAGCCGGACCGGGGCTCGTCCTCCGACTCGCGCGAGATCACCTTCAAGATCAAGGCCCAGGTGCTCAGGGAGACGGAGCAGGGCAGGATCGCGCGCCTCGAGCGCGACCGGGAGGACGCCGAGGTGGCCGCCGCCGCCGCCGCCGAGGAGAGCAGGCAGGCCGAGGCCGCGAGCAAGGCCGAGCCGGCGGCCGCCGAGGAGGCCAGCCCGGCCGCGGGCGGCAAGGACGAGCTATAGTGGCGGGTTTGCCGGTTCACGACGGAGGCTTTGGTGTCGATTCTTCAGCTGGCGAAAAGACAAAAAGAAAAGAAAGAAAAAAGCATTTACCACATCTCATCTGTGGTTGTACATAGGCTTAAAGCACTTCATGAATTCTGATAATTACAGTTCAATCAGATTTGAACTGGGCACGTCATCGTGATACACTGTTCGTTTTCTTTTTATTTTTTTCTTCTTCCGCGTAAAACAGCCTGGCTTTGCTTTGCCTTTGATTGCAGGCCATGCTCTTCCTGGCTTCACTCAACTGTTCTGCTAGCAAAGCGGAACTAACTTCGGAAGTCCGAGGCCTGCGAGGCAGCTGGGGTCACGTGCCCTCGTGGCAACAGCGCGCCGCTCGGCCTCGCCGCTCCAGGCAACTCCGAACCCCACTGGCGTCATCGAGCTCAACCTGTTTCTCGACGCAGCAATTGCAACCTTTGCTCCGTCGTCGTGCCCGAAGCCTCTCATGCGTTGATTTCATACAATCTGCCCTGCTGCCTCTCCCGCCGCCTGCTGCGCTCTTCCCGATCCGGGCGGGTCTTGTTTTGACATCTGCCAAAAGCCAAAAGCCAGGCAGGCCCTCTCGGAGCTGCGCCTCTCGCTCCGAGAACGTAATCGCTTCGCCTGGCCTCGTGCTCTTGATGCGCCGCGCGCCTCCGCTGCTCGCATCCCGTCAAAATGTCCGCCGCAGACGAGGCCCAATTGGACGAGGCGGCAGCGCTCGCCGGGCTCACGGAGAATGTGCGCGACCAGGACGAACTTGCGCGCGACATCACGCGGCAGGCGAATCTCGCGCTCATAGACGCCGAGGACGAGAAGGACCAGAAGCGCATTGTCAAAGCCGAGGCCGATCAGAAGAAGCTTTCGGAAAAGCTCCAAGGCCTGCTTCGCAAGGCCGAGAGCCGCGGTCTCCCTGCGGCAACCATTCAGCGTACTCGCAATGAGATTGAGCAGACAAAGGCCGCGATTGCCCAGATCGACAGAGATATACTGGATCTGAGCCAGCGCATCCGACAGAGGCACAGGGAAGAGGGCGGCGGCGGCGGCGGCAAAGGGACCGTGAAGTTGACGGGCGAGACACAGCGGGACTATCTTATCCGGACTGGCAAGATCACTCCTTTTGCAAAGTTTGGCGGACCAAGGCCGGAGGGTGTCGAGGGAGAGCTTGCAGATGCCATCATCGAGGCCGAGGATGAGGCTGTCGCGGCAGATCTGGAACAGGCCGACGGCGATCCCGGCCCTCGCTCGCATCAGAACCTGCGCGCTCCTGGCTTTGCCGACAGCTCCGAGACCCCTTCGACCGCAGAGTCCGAGTTTTCGCTTCGGCCCAGGAAGAAGCGCAAGCTTGCCCGACCTGCCGCCGGCTCCGACGATGACTTTAACCCGTCGTCAGGGCCTGCATCGCCTGAAGATGCTGGCTCTGAGCCCGATTACGATAGCGCCGACATGACTGCGACGCCAGTCAAGCCAAAGCGCAAGAAGGCCAAAAGGGGCGCCGCAGCGTCCGAGGACGACGAAACCTCTGTCGATCTTAGTGGGATAGACGACGGCAACGAAGGCGTCTATCGAAAAAGACTGTCTTTGTGGGTCGAGCGCAGGAGGAATGCTCGGCTGCGTCGCCAGATCGCACGAGGTGAGAACGCCATCGACGACAAGTCCGTCGACGAGTGGTTCAAGCCGTCGCCGGACCAGCCGGACCACGAGTTCGACAACGGGCTCAAGCTTCCTGGCGATATCTATCCAGCTCTGTTTGACTACCAGAAGACTGGTGTGCGCTGGCTCTCTGAGCTCTTCGAGCAAAATGTCGGCGGCATTGTCGGCGACGAGATGGGACTGGGCAAGACGGTCCAGCTCATATCGTTCGTGGCTGCCCTTCATTACAGCCAGAAGCTCGCCCGTCCCGTCATCGTTGTGGCCCCGGCCACGTTGCTGCAGCAGTGGGTAAACGAGTTTCATCGATGGTGGCCCCCGCTCCGAGTGTCAATCCTCCACTCTTCCGGCAGCGGCATGCTCGATGTTCGGAGCGAGGGTCGGATAGAGGACGAAGAGCTCTCGTCCGAAGACGACGAGAAGCCAAAGAAGAAGAGGGGTGCCAAGGCGGCCAAGAAGATTGTTGACCGCGTCGTCAAGGATGGCCACGTGCTTGTGACTACGTACGCCGGTATACAGGCATACGGAGACATCCTGATCCCAGTGGAGTGGGACTACGCCGTGCTGGACGAGGGCCACAAGATCCGGAATCCCAACACGGCTCTCACCGTGTACTGCAAGGAGCTGCGCACGGCAAACAGGATCATCCTCTCGGGAACCCCGATCCAGAATAATCTGGTCGAGCTCTGGTCTCTCTTTGACTTCATCTACCCCATGCGCCTTGGTACCCTCCATGAGTTTCGCAACAACATCGAGATACCCATCCGGCTCGGCGGCTACGCCAACGCCACCAATCTGCAGATAATGACGGCCCAAAAGTGCGCCGAGACGCTGAAAGACGCCATCAGCCCCTACCTGCTTCAGCGTGTCAAGGCAGATGTTGCCGCCGACTTGCCAAAGAAGAGCGAGCAAGTGCTGTTCTGCAGGCTGACCCAGACCCAGAGGACCGCATACGAAATGTTTCTGGCGTCCAAGGAAATGGATCAGATCTTGAACGGAACTAGAAAGTCCTTCTTCGGTATCGACCAACTCCGCAAGGTCTGTAACCACCCGGATCTCCTCGATCCTACAGTGCGGGGCGACCCCTCGTATCGCTGGGGCAGTGCCAGCAAGTCGGGCAAGATGCAGGTCGTCAAGGCCCTCCTGCACATGTGGAAGCGTTTCGGCCACAAGACGCTGCTGTTCTCGCAGGGCACGCAGATGCTGGACATTCTGGAGGCCTTCGTGCGGCGGCAGGACGGCATCAGGTATCTGCGAATGGACGGCAAGACGGCAATCAAGGACCGCCAGGCCCTGGTTGACCGGTTCAACAACACGCCCGAGCTGGATGTCTTCCTTCTCACCACCAAGGTGGGAGGGCTCGGAGTCAACCTGACAGGTGCCGATCGCGTCATTATCTACGATCCGGACTGGAACCCATCCACCGACGTCCAGGCCAGAGAGCGGGCGTGGAGGCTCGGTCAGAAGAAAGAAGTTACAATCTATCGGCTAATGACGGCCGGAACGATCGAGGAGAAGATATATCAGCGACAGATCTTCAAGCAGTTCCTGACAAACAAGGTCTTGAAGGACCCTTCGCAGCGCAATGGCTTTGCAACCATGCAAGATCTACACAACCTTTTTACTCTGTCTTCATACGAGGACGGCAAGACCGAGACCGGCAAGATGTTCAATGACAGCGAAGTGAAGCCCTCGGAAAGCGAGAGCCACGAGGCAGGAGCACCTGCACCCAGGGCTGGCGAGGAAGGAGGGCCGACGAGCGTGATAGCTCCGGGCTCTGACGCCTACCTGCTCCCATCGCACCCATTCATGCAAGCAGGCCAGCCCGGACCTCCTGGAAAGGCAGACCACAAAGATGACGAAACAGAGCTGCGCGGGATCGCCGGAGTGGCCGGCATGGAGTCCTACAAGGATACGGCCGCCCCCGCAGCCGAGAAGGAGGAGGACCGCATCATGGAGGGCATCTTCTCGCGCTCGGTGCACAGCGCGCTCGAGCACGACAACATCATGGACGGGTCCGGTAGCAAGAAGCCACAGGTCAGCCGTGAGTTCCTCCGCAGAGAGGCCGAGCGGATCGCCGCCGACGCCGCCGCGTCCTTGCGGCGCGCGGCCGAACAGGCGCGCAACGTTGAGCCAGGAAGGGTGACGTGGACCGGGGAGGTCGGGGAGGTCGGCCGGCCAGGCGGCGGCGGGGCAAACGTGCGCCGCGGGAGGACCGGCCCCGGCTCCAGCAGCATCATCTCGGGGCTTGCGGACCGCCACGGCATCCGCGGCTCGGGCGCTGGAGGGGCTGCCGTCGGCGGCGGGGGCCGGGGCCGCAGCTCACCGGCGGCGGGCGGGCCGGGCTCGTCACGCTCCGGCACGCCGGCCTCCTCGTACGGCATCAACGACTTTATACGAATGATCCCGCCCTTCATCCGCCGCCACGGCGGCCAGACGCCGTCAAAGGCGCTGGTCGACCACTTCAACCAGTGGTGTGTCACCACCCAGCAGTCCAACGACTTCAAGGAGGCCCTGCGCCGCGTCGCTGTGCTGGACAAGGGAGGGTCGACCATGCGAGGCGTCTGGAAGCTGAAGCCCGAGTTCAGGAATAGCCAGCCGCGCTTCGCTTGATATTTGTACATTATGGTCATTTTTTCACTGATTACATACTTAATTCTTTTTTTTTATAGAAAGGTCTCAAAAAGGGGCTAGGAACTTATTGGCCATGGCGGTGGATATACCTGAGCATTGCTCTTTTTACTTTATTTTACTATTTCACTGACAACCCATCTTCATCCTCCTCTTCTCCTCTCCTCCTTTACGGACAAGCGAGCATTGGCAAGATAGCACACAATATTTCTTTTTTTTTTATCGCAAATATCATTTAGAGCAGCCCCGTCGATCGTTCGGCCTGGCTGATGGACACCACTCATCATTTGGTCATGGAGGCCGATTCAAGAAGCCTGGCAGCCAATTGGGAATGCTTCCCACCCTAGACAGCAGCACCCGAGCCACATCTTATATCCACTCGGGCTACTCGCGTGTGTTGGGAGGCCAAGTTGAGCCGGGAAGGTTCAGTTGTCAGATTCATCTGGTGAAATTTTCCTTCTAGAAGTTTTTTTTCCCATGCCCCTGCAGCCGTGCTAAAAGCATCATGCGACCATGCCCGTGAAATGGAGACCAGGCAAATAGAAAGCCGTTCTCCTCGTAATAGTCAACGCCGCAAAGAAGCCCAGATCCGAAACCAGAACCAACCCAGAAACAACCATCCGGTAGAAGCCACCGTCCACGAGCGCACGCGCTCAAAGACGACGACCACGGCGACCACCCTTGCGGCGGGTCGAGTCGGAGGGAGTCGGGGTGACGTCCTCAATGCGGCCGATCTTCATGCCGGAACGGGCCAGGGCACGGAGAGCCGACTGGGCACCGGGGCCGGGGGTCTTGGTGCCGTTGCCTGGGGGTGTATTCCGTTAGTAAGGGATCAACTCGAATGCTGGAGGCAAGGGGCGCGGGGTTGTCGACTGGCAAAACTGACCTCCAGTGGCACGGATCTTGATGTGCAGAGCGGTAATGCCCAGCTCCTTGCAGCGGGCAGCGACGTCCTGGGCAGCCAACATGGCGGCGTAGGGGGACGACTCGTCACGGTCGGCCTTGACCTTCATGCCACCGGTGACACGGCAGATGGTTTCGCGACCGCTGGAATCACCCATGGCGGTTAGCTTACGAACCAGAACCAGCAGAACCAAAGGAACATGAGCGCGAGACGGGAGTGAATCGACCAACAGCGCCTCATCGGTGTGCGCCGGGTCGATTCGCCTCCCAGCTTTTCGCTCGCCTCATGGCCCCTTTGGTCCCGCGCATTCTCGCTTTCTCTCTCTTTCTCGCCCGAGTGCGTATTTACCTCAGATCGGTGACGTGGACGAAGGTGTCGTTGAAGGAAGCGAAGATGCGGGCAACGCCGAAGACGAGCTCGCCTGGCAATCGCGGGGTGGCATGTTAGCGGGCTTTTCTTTATTCTTTCGCCAGGTCGACTGGGGGGTTTGCGCGCGCGCCGACGTCGCCCTTGTTCGCCATAACTTACCCTCACGGACCTGGGGGCCCAGGGAGATGTTCTCCTGGGCGGGACGCTGAGTCTTCTTCGGGGGCATTTTGAAATTGGTTTTTGGGGGTGGTGGTGGTGGTTGTCGTCTTTGGTGGCTCTCTGGCTTTGCTGAGGAGGAGGGCGAGAATAATAGCAGGCGCTTGGCTTGGATGTTTCTCAATCGCTTCCGTGCACGCGGCGGTCTGCAGTGGTGGGGCGGCAGAAGGTCGCAAAAAGAGAAAACCCTAGCCAAGCACAAATCATTGCAAGCCCTAACAGTCAAAGTAGCCAATCAGGAAGCGACCTGGTGGGCCCCGCAAAAAAAATTGTGTGGGCGACCGCCTTTTCGCTCAAAGTATTTTCTGTCTCGGCCCCCCGAATTTTCACAGCTGTTTCTTGACTTTCTTCTTTTCCACAGAATCAACACCCAACGACCCAAGACCATTCCGGAGGTCCATTCCCGATCCTCGACGCCAAAATGTCGGCCGCTACGTATGGCAACCTCCCTTCCCTATGATCTGCTCGGTCTTGCTGCCGTCGGTTCGAGACGCCGAACAATTTGCAGATTGGCGTGGTCCTCTCGCTGGAGATCGACTGTGCAGACATGTCACGCCCTCCAAGGCCGACATGAGTCTGCGCAGCGTCGCCAGCTCGAACTTTCCTTTGCCTCTCCCTCTGCTCCCCAGGCCTGAGAATATGGCTTGCGGACTGAGAGACATTGCGAAGGGTGTTGGGGAATAAGAAGCTCTGCTTTCTTCTCCCTTAAATCCATTGCCGCCTGTCACTCGAGGACCACCGCCTGGAATATGTCCGGTTGGTTCCGAGAGAGTGAGCGTGCACTTTTTCTCGAAGCAGGCTTGTTTTTGCTCGCTGCTTTGGGGTGTTGTCGGATGAGTGTCGGCAGTCAAGATAGTGCAAGACATTGGAGCTCCTCGCGAGCACTGAAGTCTCTGCCTATTCGGATCTATCTCACCGATCAAATCTATCTTTCGAGTTAGCCACCCGAGAATGTCGCATTTTGGCAGCAGTTCTCAACCGGCGCTCTCCACCCATACCACTCATGGTATGCCGGGCCGCGTACTAATCTGATCATGTCGGAACAGTGTCCCCACCAACGACCAGATCCTGGTCCCCGAGACCCTTCTCAAGAAGCGCAAGAGCCAGGAGAAGGCTCGCGCCGAGAAGCTCGCTGAGATCGAGAACAAGAAGAAGGTCAGTCATTAGTAATTTTTTGCTTGCGTGGGATTTTTTTTTTCGGAGTGGAAGGAATGATGGAAAACATACCCCTGCGGACTAGACTTCTTTCGATGCTGTCGCAACATACCATCTTTCGGGTCTGACCTTAACACGAGGAAACCCATGTTTGACCACGCAAGCCTGCTGTTGTCGCTGCCTGACGTTGAATACTAACGAGGCTGCTTTCGCATTTCAGGCCAACAAGGAGAAGCGTCAGGTCATCTTCAAGCGTGCTGAGAAGTACGTCAAGGAGTACCGCGATGCTGAGCGCGAGAAGATCCGCCTGCACCGCGTCGCCAAGCAGAGCGGCGAGTTCTACGTGCCGGCTGAGCAGAAGTTGATCTTTGTCGTGCGCATCAAGGGTATCAACAAGATTGCCCCCAAGCCGCGCAAGATCCTTCAGCTCCTCCGTCTTCTCCAGATCAACAACGGTGTCTTTGTCCGTGTCACCAAGGCCACCATGGAGATGATCAAGGTTGTCGAGCCCTGGGTTGCCTACGGCTACCCCAACCTGAAGACCGTCAAGGAGCTCATCTACAAGCGCGGATACGGCAAGGTTGACAAGCAGCGCATTGCCCTGACCGACAACTCCATCATCGAGGAGAACCTCGGCAAGTACGGCATCATCTGCGTGGAGGACCTGATCCACGAGATCATCACCGTCGGCCCCAACTTCAAGCAGGCCTCCAACTTCCTCTGGCCTTTCAAGCTCAGCAACCCCAACGGTGGCTTCCGCACTCGCAAGTTCAAGCACTTCATTGAGGGTGGTGACCTGGGCAACCGCGAGGAGAACATCAACGCCCTGATCAGGCAGATGAACTAGGTTTTTTCTTGTTTGTCTGTTCTCATTGTCTGGGTGGGGGGATTCGGTTGGCTTTGTTATGGTCTTGACACTTCAAAAAAATGGCATGGATGCACGGCGTTTTGAGCAAAAGCACAGAGGCTTTTCGTGGGAATTGATGATTTCTAAGACAATTGCACACGTCTCCGCGGCCAATGTGATCAAGCCTCCCCGGACCACCTTTTTCACGTCCAATCATTGTCTACCTATGCAATGTGAATTGCCTGTCGTCATCTAACCTTGTTTCCTGTGCCGGACAGACTTGTGAAACAACGCCCTGATGTGTTCATGGACCTGGACTAGTAGTACAAGGTGGTATTCGGGCACAGGGATTTGAATTAGTGATAGCGATCGTACACAATTATGACCTTGACCATTCCCAGGGCTATATCTTGATGTCGAAGCTTGTGCCGCAGCCACAGCTACTCGTAGCCAGGGGATTGTCGACAATTTTGAACTGAGACCCGATCAGTTCCATTGTGAAGTCAACCTTGCTACCCTTCAACAGCTCAAGCGACGGCGTGTCCAGGATTATCTTGGGGGCCGTGAGACCATCGGAGCCGTCGTTGGTGAGATATATGAAAATGGTGTCGTCCTCGGCAATGGCCTGCTGAGATGGCTCGGAGGATTCGGGAGTCGGGGATGATGTGGGGGCAGGCAGAGATGAAGGGAGAGTGACGAGGCGCATCAGGTACTGAAACCCATGGCAGCCGCCACTCTCGACTTGGATACGCAGGGCAAGGTACGGGTTGTCGTCCTTGGCCATGATCTCAGATAGTCGCTAGAGGCAGGGGTGTTAGTGTCAGCGCAAGATAAGACGAGAGCGTGGAGGAGAAGCCAGCAAAGCCGGTGATGGCTACCTTTGCCGCCCTTGGCGTAATCTCTAGACTCATGTCGTTGCCATCCTCGTCTTTTTGAGGGTTGTACAAAGTCTTGGTCCCGCTCCGAGTCGAAGTTCCGGAGAAGTGAGCGACTGCGGGGCGAGGCCCGGCGCTCCGGGGTGCCGGAGCCGCAGCCCAGGGACTGCGCGACTGGCGGGCGTGCGGCGGGGCTCTCAGCGTCGCAGCGGACTGGGAAGAGGCACGGCGGCCACTGCTGCCGAAGAAGCGGGAGGCGGCTGCGGCTGGTGGGGGGAGTAGGACGTCGAGCAGGGGCGACGCCGCCGCCGTCGACGACAGGATCCTCCTGCATGTAATTTGCAGAAACAGGCGGGCGGCCGAGACAGAGTTCGGACAGGCCATGGTGACTGTAGCACTGCAGCAGGGGTTGGGAGGTTGACGACGTGTCGCCGTGCCGTGGTATCGCGGCGGCGTTGTTGAGCAGCATGCATTTCAAAGCAGAAAAAAACGCCGGCCGGCTCTCGGCTCACAGTGATGTCACGGCGGAAGCGGGCGGCAGAATTGTGTGGTGGGGGTTTGGTCGGCTTATGTCAGCAGCCAACGTTCGGCTACATCCTGACGACCAGACTAATTGCAGCCCCCACCAAAACGACGTGTAAACTCGACATCCAGGTCTGCTCTGGTCTGGTAGTGGGCTGTGCGGGAGGCGGTCTGGCTGGGACCAGGCTGACAACCCCCATCCAACGCAAACCGGTCACGTTCGGCACGACGCCTTGGGAAAAGTGCATCTTGGCCGTCCAAACAAAGACACGTGAGCCCCCTTCAACCTGTGGGGCTGCAGAAGCCTGGCCAGCGATGGGATGGCCACACAGCCAAGCGTCTGATGGACGCCAGCCACTGCCGCACCCCCTTGATGAGACCAGCAGGCATGTTCCCCAGACTTGTTCTTCGGCACCAGCGAGGCGGCGCCGCAGTGGTTTGCGTGGGAGTAACCTGACCCCACTCGACTCCTCCACTCCCCTGCGCTACCTACCTACATGGGTGGGTAGGTGCAGCTACACAGCCAGGTTCCTACGTCGACAGACTTCGCCAAACTCCCAACGGGCAGAGCTCTTTTGAGGTCTGCCGCTGCAGTTGGCTGTGCAGAATGTGGAGCGATCTCCCGGCTCTAGCTCGGATCAGGAATTTCCCCGGGCTGATAGGTGGAGCGGGCTTCTGCTCCCTTACCTCCCTCCATGGGTCCTCGCTGTCTTGTTGATTCCCTACCAGTCGGCATCTTTTGGCCGGCAACCGAAACTCGAGCTGCCGGACAAGCCTGGCCCCCGCGCAACATGGTGCAACAAACTCTGAGCGGGAGGGGGCACCGGCAATTACCTGGTTGGCCGAGCCGTCAAGAAAGAAACCGCAGGAGCCAGGCCAGCCTGTCTTTGACACGCGCGTCGGCGAATGGGCTGAGCCCCAACCTTGGCAGACAAATATTCCTGCCTGGACGGAATGTGGGCGGCCAGGCACTGAGCAGGTTGGATAGTGGTGCCGAGAAACAATGACGAGCATAACCGTCCGAGTGGGTGGGCAGTTAGGTGCCTGCCTGCCTGCCTGGTGAGCCTCTGCCGCCATGTATTTGACCTCCCCTCCTCTCTTTGGGGGCTTTGGGTACATGTTCTTATCCCTCTTGCTGTTTAACAGATGCGGGCCGAGATGAATCACCGCTGGTCGAGAAGGCTTCTCTATATATAACCTTGGCGACATTGTCCAAATCACCGAAACAACCATGGCGGCCCAGATGGACGGAACACCCAGCGCCAGTGTCACTACCCTGGTACTGGCGTTTGTGCGGAGCCGCTGGATAATCCTGACCGCGATCCTTGTGGTTGTGCGCGCCGCCTATCGTCGCTATGCGAGTCCGCTGCGACGCATACCGGGCCCCTTCCTCGCCTCTATCTCGAGGCTCTGGAAAGTCATCTCGACTTATTCGGAGCACACCCAGTTCGATCATATCGATCTCCACCGTAAATACGGCCCCTTTGTGCGTATTGCCCCCAACGAGGTCTCCATCGCCTCGCCAGACGCCGCGCGCCTTGTGCTGAGCGCTGGCAAGCGCTTTTACAAGACCGACTTTTATTCCGTTTTCCCCCCAGCCAACAACCCGGACATCTTCACCGAGGTCCGAGAGCACGTGCATGCCCAGAAGAAGAAGGTTGTCGCCGTTCCCTACAGTATGGCTGCCATGCAACAGCTCGGGCCTTTCATCGACAGTACCATTGATTTGCTCGTCCAGAAGCTCGACAGAATTGCCAACTCGCAGGCCAAAGACGCACACGGCCCACGCTGCGACCTTGGAAACTGGCTACACTACTTTGCCTTTGACGTGCTGGGCGAGGTCGCCTTTGGCAAAAGCTTTGGTTTCCTCGCCGAGGGCAGAGACGTCGAGGGCGCCATCGCCACCATCGACAAGTCCCAACGCTACAACGGAATCGTCGGCCAAGTACCCTTCCTCGACAAACTGCTGCGCCAGAATCCTCTGTGGGCCCTGGTTCCCAGCCTTAGCCCGGCCAACGCTCCCATCACGCGCATGGCCATTGAGGAGCTTGCCCGCCGCCAGCCCATAAACAAGGAGAGCGAAGGGAAATGGCGCGGAGGGGACGGGAGGCAGGACCTGCTGTCAAGCCTTATCAGGGGCCACCTGAAGGATCCAGAGAAGTTCTCCGAGGGCGACGTTTTTGCCGTTGCGCACGGCGCCATGTAAGCTGCCTTTGCTACAGAAATGCCTGTTTTTTTTGGTGCAAGGCTCTTATTACTCACACACAAACTTCAGCTTCGCCGGATCCGACTCTACCGCCTCGACTATGCAGTCATTCTTCTGGCTGGTCTTATCGGACGAGCGTATCCACCGTACCCTGACAGACGAGATCCTTAGGGCGGTCGACGAGGGTACGATACCGGCGACTGGAAACCTCACGTGGAGCGAGGCGCAGGCGCTCCCTTACTTCCAAGCCTGTCTTAAGGAGGCGATGCGCCACCGGCCAGCTGTGGGCCTCAACATAACTAGGCTTGTTCCTCCCGAGGGCACCAAGCTCGACGGCCACTTCTTTCGAGGCGGCACGCGCATCGCCATCAACGGTTGGGTTTTACATCGGGACCGCAAGACCTTTGGCGAGGACGCAGACGTGTACCGGCCCGAGCGCTGGCTCGAGGACGTTGAAGAAGCAAAGAAGATGGAGCGCTATATGTTCCAGGTATGCATCGTATCCCTGCCGCCCACCCATTGACCGCCCGTGGGTGTCCACGGGATTCTCGTCGCTTGAACATTCCGCTAACGAAATATATCGCGCAGTTTGGAGGGGGTGCCCATCTATGCACCGGCAAAAACCTGGCGTTGCGGGAGATCAACATGGTTATCCCCAGGCTGTTGAGGGACTACCGGTTCCAGCTTGTGTATCCCGATCGGCCCCTGAAGGCCCATGCTACGTTTTTCGTAGTACAAGAGGGGCTGGACGTATATATCTCCAAGAGGGCGAGATCGTTTTAGTGTTGAGCGTGGCCGACTTTTGGCGGAAGGCGATTGAACACGCAGGGCAAGACTCTGTCATGATTGGAATTTTCTCCATCTGAACTCATCAGACAAAGGAACGGGAGGCCTCAAGGTGTAATGGACCATCAAGGGGAGACACTGTAAGCGATATCCAGCGACGTTATCATGCCTTTAAATTTCAAATAAACAGTACCCAGCAATACTTTGATGATCATGCTTCTTAAAGAATCTCGGGGAAAGTAAGTATCGCTCAGAACTCGAAAAGAAAAAACTTTCTGAGTCTTTGCTCCCCCATGCTGGTATCATTCGCTACTTGGCTAACATAAAGTAAAAAGAAACGAATTGATGAAGTACATAAAACATATGATGGCGTCCGCTATCCACGGAAGACCACAAGAAGTGAAGTGAGGCCGGCTGGATCCGGTGTTTCCCTGTGTTTTTTCCTCACAGCGCCAAAGGAGGAATGCCAACTCGAGATTTCTACTGGACTATCTCGAAGCGCTGGCCAGAATTGCCGGCGCAAGGGCCGGTGACAAGCCTCCCGCTAGCACCCTGGACGACGCAGACGTTGCCGCCGTCGCTGAGCGGGGCGAGGATGAAGCTCGGCGAGGCGGCATCAATGGCGAACAGCTGTCCCGAGTTCGTCTCGCCGCCGCCGTCGGCGCGCCCGCCGCAGCTGAACATGGTGACCGTGTCGCCGGCGGGGCGGCGCGGGTCGACGCTGACACAGCCGCCCATGAGCGAGCTGACGATCAGGGCGCCGCCGGCGCGGCCGTCGTTGTGCCTGCCCCTGGTGACGACGTCGAAGCGCTCGTTGGGCGTGCCGGCGCACCCGGCCGTGGCCGCGATGGGGACCAGGTTCTGCCGGAAGTCGCCCGCGGTCGGGTCGACCGACAGGCACCGGCCGTCGGGCGCGCGGATCTGCACGCTCGTGAAGGCCCGGGTGGCCCCGGGGTCGGGCCGCTGCGCCTCAGCCGCCGCGCTGGGCTGCAGCGTGCCGCCCGCCCTCGAGACGGGCACGGGCCCGGTCGGGTTGGGTATGGCCTTGCCCTGGCCGTTGCCGCCACCGCCGCCGCCACCGGCGCTGGCCGACGCCGTGGGCGCAGGAGACGACGCGCCACGGCCGGTCGCCGAGGTGGTGGCCGATGGCGCCTTCGTTGCCCCACTGCCGCTTCCAACCTTGGAGGACGAGGCCGCTGGAGGTGGCTGTTGTTGTCCGGCGCCGTCGCCGCCGCCTCCTCCTCCAACGGTGAACTTTTGGCCTGCATCCCCGGCGTTGCATTTGGCAGTGTCAATGACATTGCCCTTCACCGTCAAGCACGTACCCTTGGCGTTGTTGGGTTCGAGGCTCAGGGTCTCAGCGTTGCCGCTGAAGGCGAACTGCTGCGACGAGGTTGCTTGGCCGCCTGGAGAATAGAGCAGTCAGCGTCATGGATCTTGTTGAGGGTGGGGGGTTCATCTTGAGAAATGCTCACCGCCATCGGCGCGACCTCCACAGGAGAATAGAAGGGCCTGGTTTCCGGCGGCGCGGCGCGGATCAAAGTTGAAGCAAGCCTGGGTCAAGGTGCTGACGACGAGCATGGAGTTGGGCTGGTCAATGTGCTTTCCAGCTGTAATAATGTCAAAGCCCTGTCCGTCTTTGCTGCCGCACGGGGCGACCTGGATCGGGGTCAGATTCGCGCGGAAGTCACCAGACAGCTTGTCAATGGTGAGGCAGTTTCCATCCGACGTCTACCCATACCCGACGTCAGCGAATGAAAACAGTGAGTCGAGTACATGTCTGCTAGGGCTGACATACCTTTATCTGAACATCTGAACGGAAGCGGGTTGCGCCGTTGTCCCGCTGATGTGCCTCCTTGGTTGCCTCCTCGTTTAGAGAGGGCACAATGGGGCTAGCAGCTGTGAGAGCCGCATAGGCGACAATGGTGGACAGTTTGAAAAACATGCTGCGAGTGGATGCCTTGGAGCTTCGAGAGGAGAACGACAGTGCAGCCAGCTGGCTGGCCAGGGAGAGAATGCAATCCTGCACAGCAGGGAAGAAGGTATAGGCGAAAAAGGAGTGTCTGGAAGCTGTTCAAAGCCAAGAAGAGAAGCGAAAGGGAACAAAAAGGGAATAGTTGCAGAACAAGAACGAACAGACGCCGAGAAATAGAGCTTGATCACCAGGCGATCCACTTCTCCGGGAGGAGAGAAGGCACTCTATACTTATAGGGTGTCCTGCATGGTGCTCATGGCCACCTGAACTGCAGTAGGCCTAGCTGAGCGGCAAGGTTGAAATCAACAGCACCTCCCGAGAAGCCCCTCCAGGCCCATGTGCGGTGTGGTGCTCAGCACGTCTATGTCTAGAGGTGTGTGTGTTCCGCACACAGCCCTGCAATAACCCAATAGCGTGGTTTCTGTTCCGAGGAGCAGGTTTCAAGTAGAGGTCGACAGCCTATGGATGCACGGCCCCTGTGCGGCTGCTGCATGCCAGGGCCCGAATTGACGCCGCGACCCCTGTGCAGCGGAAGCGCGCGCTCTGCGGAGGGCGAGAGAGCAGGCAGCGCCAAAGCGCATCCAGACAAGACGAGACGTGCAGCCTGACAGGTACGACATGCAAAAGAAATTCTTCTTTGGCGGGCTGCAGATTGTTTGTTTGGCGGCTGCCAGCTTAGGGGCCCACTAACGATTGTTTGAAACTCTGCACGTCGGCGAGCCCTGCGCTGTCCCCCAAAGCAATGTGCCCCAATTGGCTGGCCTGTGAAGGTTTTTGCTCAGCTCGAGACGAAAACCGCCCGCCCACCTCAAGGGGCAGAAACATTTCGAATATAGTGTGGGTCTTGAACCCCTGGCGCTGATCACTTCTTGGGGATTAAGGTTAGCGGGTGGTCACCCGAATTCCCAAACAATGATATCCGTTGTTAACTCTTCGCCGGTCTCTCGGCCTCTTTTTGCGAAAATGCCCCCATCGCATGGAAACGGCCATGTCCTGGCAGGGGACAGGGAGGTGACAAAAAGTCCCCCAAAGAGCCTGGCCAGGGAGGCTCAAAAATAGCTTTCCACGGCGCCAGAGAAAGCGCCGTTATCCGTCCAACTGGGGCCAGAAGGCCGTCTCGGCGGCTAACAGCGCGCTCCACGGGCCCGCTACCTGGTCCACAATCTCTGCCTGGGCCGCCTGCTTCTCTTCCGGGTCCACCGCAGCCAGGGCCTGGGCGACAGCCCTGTCCAGGGTCCTCCCCAGCCGGTCGACGAAGGCAGCAAACTCTGGGCTTGTCCAGTTCGGGATGAACTCCTTCTTGACCGCGCCACCGTCAGCATCCTCTCCGGCGCCCGATTGCTTCACCAGCGGCTGCCGGGCCCGAGCCCAGCTCCAAGCATCGAGATAGACTCGCTCTGTGCCCCACAGCACGACCGCCGCCTCGAGCCATGCCGGGGCCGCGCGCGAAGCTGCCGGGGTAGAAACGGCCGCACCGCCGCGGGGAAACACGGAGGCAAACAGGGACTCGAACTGAACCAAGCCCGGCAATTTGGCAGACTGAGTGACTCGGCGAGGCTCCTCCGGGTCGGGGTCCAGGGCGAGATCGAGCCCATAGCGGCGGGCGACGTCGGCGAACATGCACTCTTCACGACGGAGGCCGACGAGGGTGTCGACAATCCAGTCGACCAACTCCGCCTCGGGACTTGTCTCGTGAGAGGTGGCGGCGGGCGGGGGATGCTGCCCCAGATCCACGGCGTCGAGCACACGCCCGGCTGCTTTGATGTAACTGTGGATGTAGAGCCTATCGTTGGCGAGCCAGCGCCCAAGGATCTTCTTGGAGAGCCGGCCTTCGGCTGCAGCGAGTAGGAAGGGGGACTGCGTCGCTGCCTGGTACGAAGCCTGGCGCGATTCGAGCAGGTGCTCTGTCAAGGACCAGGTTTCTGTGTCGGTTGCAGGGGCCATTCTGTAGGTGGTTTTCTGGAGACGGCATCAATCGGCGCTGCTGTCGATGTTTTTGACGCACTTCGAGATTGGGGTGACGATTACCAGGCACTTGGACATACAGGTGGGTAGGTAGCTTTGTAGCTACATAAGATGGTGGGCATGCATTGTGTGTCAATGGCGTCATTTCCTGCTACATAATCAACCCAGCGGGCTGCAGCTGGGCTGGCGCCGCTGCTAGGTCCACCCGAGCCTATCTGGCGTGCTGCAGCCGACAGATCGCCTGGGCCCAACCACGATTCGCCTATGTGAGAGTCGTGGCTTGGCGAGCCACTGGGAGGCTTCTGGAGCCAGCAAGATCGACGGCGCAGTTCGCACCGCCGAAGGGCATGTGTGCGGCTGAAGAAGGACAACTTAATCCGCACAGCGGCAGGGCGCCTCATTCAGGAACGGGTCCGCCCACGCCCCAGCTGCCAGGCAGCGCTGGAGAAAAAAAGACAGTGCGCAGCCCGCGCCTATTTCTGCCGCCCAATTTCGCTCAGCTGCTCGCCAACACGATTGTGGTGCGAAAGCGAAGGCCTCTCAGGCGCAGTTGGTAGAATTCTTTGCGCGGGCCACACAACCAGATCTCAATTAGAGCACGCCATACCCTCGCCAGAAATCGAGCGCGACACCGCGTCGACCTGCAGTTCGATCGATTGCCAGGGCCCACCCAACCACCAGCCAGCCGGTAGCCAAGCCAGTCTCCGCGGCTCTTCTCCACCACCCAAATCGCGCCAAGGACAGCGACAAGACAGAGACGGAGCTGGGCTCGCGCTCGCTGCAAACACCCGTTTAGATGTCGCGCAGGCCATCGGCCGAGGCTGCCGCCGGGGATGCGGCCACTCACGCCCAGGACTTTGCCTTCGCCGCCAACACCACGCCGAGGCCCCCGTCGCCATCGTCGTCGTCGCAGCCGTCTTCGTCTTCGTCCGACGACCCTCCTCAGGCGCCGTCGCCTCACGTCCGCTACGACCTGCGCGTCGATACCGGCCCCGATGGCCCCGAGGCACAGCTGCCGGTGCCCAAGCAGGGCATTGGCCGCGCCAGCACCACGGCGTCGCAGCGCAGCGCCGACGGTACCTCGCCGATCCTGCGCCGCCGCAACACACGTGCCGCCACCTTCCGCACCGTCGAGGACTTTGATGCCTTCGACGTGCGTGCCGGCTGGCATCCCGGCGCCGAGCCCGGGGTCGATCCCAACAAGCCCGACGGCGGACACGCCTCCATGCCTTCCTTCCAGCACCCCTGCGATATCACCGTCGTGGACTTCTCCCAGAAGGACATGGTGATGCACCACCTCGACAACACCACCCTGCCCGGCTTCCTGGACCAGCCACAGCCGCTGTGGGTCAGGTGCCGCTGGATCAACGTCAACGGCCTGAGCTGGGACGTCATACAGGCGCTTGGCAAGCACAAGGGGCTGCACAAGCTGGCGATTGAAGACATCCTCAACACCAGGAACAGAACAAAAGTCGACTGGTACTCTTCCCACGCCTTCATCATCCTCACTATTCAGAAACTGGTACACCTCAAGGACCCCGATGACTCGGACTGCGACACCGACGATGAAGCCGCCAGCAGTGCCAGCCACGGCTCGGCCAGAGGAGGGGTTGGTCGGAAGCTGAAGCGCTGGTGGCGGCGGAGATCGAGGCCGTCCAAGTCGGTTGCCAAGGCGGGATCCGTACAGTTGATAGAGAGCGGCCAGGGCGGGAGCGTGGGGAACCTGGTCTCCCAGTCCACCGGGATGTCGTCCATGTCGCAGCCAAACACGCTTAGGACGCTGCAGCGGTACAACGCCTTGTCAAACGACGCGCGCACAGACTTTATGGAGAAGTTCTCGGTGCTGGCGGAAAAGAACCTTGCCGTCATGGCTGAGCAGGTGTCGATATTCATGACAAACGACAACACAATCATATCCTTCTTCGAACTTTCGGCGGCCGACGTCGAGGGCCCCATCCTCAAGCGGCTCAGCACGCCCGACACCATCTTGCGGCAGTCGTGCGATGCGTCCATGATAGGACAGGCCATCATGGATGCCATAATAGACTTGGCAATCCCGGTGGCGGCATGCTACGCCGACGTTATTGGCGACCTGGAGCTTGACGTGCTGACGCGGCCCAACATCACGCACACCAAGAAGGTCTACATCACCATCACCGAAATCAACAAGATGCTGAGCTTCATAAACCCAATCATCGGCCTGGTAAACTCGCTCCGCGATCACAAGACCGAGATGCATCAGGAGCTCGCCGCGCAGCACCTGCAGAACCCAAGCAAGGGGGTTATTGTGACGTAAGGACCCCGAGCCCCTGAGGCGGCTGCTGGAAGGAGGGGCTAACGAGGATGGATCATTAACAACACAGGCCGATGACGCACACGTATCTCGGCGACGTGTTGGACCATTGCGTCCTCATCACCGAGAATCTGCAGCAGCTGAGAGCCCAGGCCGAGGGCATGATCGACTTGATTTTCAACACCATCTCGGCCTATCAGAACGAGAGTATTAAGCAGCTCACTCTGATGACGGTATGTGCACCCTAGAACAGCCTGAGCGCAGATAAAACGAGCTTCGTACTAAAGCTTGGGCGACGCAGATTATCTTCCTCCCTTTGACCTTCATCACGGGCTACTTCGGACAGAACTTCCAGCCGTTTGAAGTGCTGCAGAATGATGTCCAGTACTTGTGAGTGGTGGCCTGTAGCATGTCCTTGATTCGTGCGTGTCTTGCTGATGTTTCTCCCGGCGAACTTCTGCAGCTGGAAAATCGCCATACCCACCGTCGCCTTCACTGTCATCTTTGTGATGAGGGACATCATCTACGAGTCGGTCACGTCGATGCTGCAAAAACGAGACATAGTGCGCGTCAGGAAGCACACCAGGAATCGACGGAGATACGCCGCCAAGGCAAAAGCCAGTTGAGGCCGGTGTTTTTCTGCTCGGATGGAGAAGAGATTTGATACCCCCGAGGATGCAAAGGCTTCCACCATTGTTTTGTGTGTTTGTAGCGGGAGTTGGATCTAGGTCTGGGTGTTTGGAGACTTGGATATTATGTGACACTGGTTCGACAGACACTCGTCGGTATTTTTAGACGCCATCTCCATCTTGGGCTGCTCCTGGATACCTAACCTATGCATGTCGGATGGGTCTCGAGGTCACGCCACACACCGCTTCGGCCAACACTGATGGACCTACCTGCCTTCTTTGTCGTTGCCGTTCGTCAGTCACCGGCACTTCCCTTTCTGGGGTACCTGAAACGGCTTGGGGCGGGGGGTGGCCCGCTGATTGGCCGGCAGCGGGCTGGCCGCGGGGTGCGCCTGCAGCCAGACACGGGCTGAGGACCACCAAGCCCAGTGCCAAGCAGGGCGTGCCGCTGCGCTGCGAAGGCAAGCGGATTGGCCCCAAGGCGCGCTACTGTACCTCAGCTCGTGTTGACGGCTGGCCCCTCATGCACGCCAGCGAGGCTAATGACAGCGCGAGTTCCGCAGATCCCTTTTCTATCCTTCCTTTTCTTCTTCTGGCGCATATTCCGATTTGCACATGCTGCGCCGCCACGACCAGGGCCCATTCCCGCCATACGCCCGAACCCCAAACCCCAAATAACAGCCATTGCTGATCTGGATCATTCCGTGTTCCACACTCGGGCGGTGCGACATTGAGGCATTGGCATGAGAGAAAAAGAAAAGAAGAGAAGAGAAAAAGGAAGGAGAAAAAAACCCCTCCCCACCTAACTGTGGTTCCTCGTGTGCTTCCCACCCTCGGGATCCCGTGAGCGTCCAGCCAGTCTTGGCCTTGCCCTGCCCTTCCTCGAACTCGAAGCGATGCAATCCCAGCCCTGCCAACAAAGCAGGGGTCTTTTCGGATGATGGGAGTGAGTTGAGCTGCGAAGAGCTGGGATCCGAGCTGGTCTGGTGAGATGGACGTCAAGAAAAGAAGAAAAAAAAGGAAAGAAAGCTGGGAAATGACAACTGTACCACCCGGCCAGACCGTGGAGAATAACAACCAGCAGCGCCGGGCGCTTCCGCGGCAGCTCTTGCCCCTCACCGATATGACACTTTCCCGGCATCCACCCCCTTTCCTTCTGGAAACCGATCAATGGCTGCTCGTCCACTGGCCGCAGCGCGCTGGAGCTGACACCAACGGCACGCTCCGTGTCTCTTCCTCTCAGCACCGCCCTCCCTCTCGCTTCCCCTCCCCATCCCCCTCCCGCTTCTCGCTTCTGCACACCACCCACCATCTTCTACCGACTTTGTTTCAGTGACATGGTGCTTTCTTCTCAGAGGTGCCGTTGTAACTGTACCCCACACCGTTCTTAATACATAATCCTTTTCTTTTTATCCTACCTCCTCACCATCCCCCTGCGATCCGTCATATTACCCTCACACAAAGAGCTGGCCTACATTAGAGAGCCTGTTTCTGGCTTGGAGTATCACCGTACACCTTCGTCCACCTACTCAGCTATACCCGCGCGCATCACCAAGTTCCATCGTCTTCATCCAGCACAAAGGGGAGACATCGATGGCCACAGCCGAGCAAGGCAGCGGTCCCGGCGGGCCTTCAGAGGAGGTCGAGGGACTACGGCGGACGCTTATAATTGTGTCAAGTGTTCTCGGCGCCACAATAATAGCCATCTTGGCCGCCGTCGCCGTCGTCGTGCTCCGCAGGCGCCGTCGCAACAGGCCTTACGATTCTGCCCGCTCAAGAGACCCCTACCTCACCCGACCCGAGTACGCCGACCGCCGCCGGCGTCTGCAGTGGCTGACGGCATCCCCGCCCTTCCAGGAGCCGGACGGATATGGTGGCCAGCGTCACGGTTCCAGCGCCCAGATCGACGCCGAGGCGCAGCGGAGAGAGATGATCCGCAAGTCGCTGCAGAGCCGCTCCATGGTGAACATCGGCGCCGCCCATAACAGGTCTGCCCCGCAGACGCCGACGATTCCGGCGTCCTTTGCGCCTGCCACCGCTGCCAGTCCGGCCACAACGACGGAAATCACCTTCCCGAAGCCGGTTCGGCCACGGTCCCGCACTTGGCAAGGCGGGCGGCGCCTCTCCAGCGACAAGGACGAAGACGACGACAACGACCAAAGGGACGAGACGAAGGGGAGCGGCGGCGACGAGGTCCTCTCTGCGCAGGCCCGCGTCGACTACATGTGGCAGCTGCTGAATCGCAAGGGCGGCTACTCGCCGTCGTCCGCCTCGCCCACAGCAGCCGATGAAGAGGGCCCGGCACTCCGGCCACCCACCATAAGGCTCAAGACGCCGCCCCTGCTATCGCATCCAGCTTTTAGGATATGGGGCGGTGCCAGCTCCACCAACGATGATGTTGGTCCTAGGACGCCCAAACACTCGAGCCTGCCGACAGAACTGATGTCCATGCGCCCGTCAAATTTCTAATACATGTTTCTCTTTTGTCCGTACATCTTTTGTTCGCTGAGCGATACAACTCTTTTTTTTTTCTTATGTCGATTCGTTCCGACATTCAGCATCTCAAATCATCTCGCATATATCTCTATATTTATGTAATACTGGCGAGGATACCCATGGGTCGGAGAAGACAAGCTGACGGACAGACAAATGTCTAGGGCAGGGAGTTCAGGTTCGGTTCTGGTCCGGGTCACTAAGCAAAGGGCGGTGCAATAGTAGGTAATGGGAAGGCCGATGAAAAAAATGGTAGCATTAGGCAAGAGTATCCCAACTAGTAATCAGACCATATTAGATTTACTTCCTCTCGGTCCTCAAAACCGACCCAATCTGTAAGTCGCCTCCGTCTGTGCGCCTCAGGTATACTGCCAGGCAGCGGGCCGGTTAGGCACGATCTCGACGGCCAGATTGATGCCGACGCAGGAGCCCCTGTTGGGGGCCGTGGTCGCGTTCTCGGACCGCAGGTGCCAGCCACTGTTGGCGGGGCTGCCCGGTGGAGGAGGGCAGGCGACCCAGCCGGTGCCGGGCGCGTTCAGGTTGACGAAGCCGCCGCCCTGGTACGCCACCAGGCCGCCGAGGGTGGCGCCGTCGGGCACGCCGGCCGAGTGCGCCTGCGTGTAGCCCACGCCCCAGAGGGCGTCGAGGTAGGTCATCTGGCCGCCGGGCACCAGGGTGTTCATGCTGTCCGGGTAGGCCATGGAGGTGGTGTTGCCGGCGGGGCAGGCGGCGCCGACCTGCTCGACGGGGCAGTAGCTGCATGTGGCGCCGCCGACGGCCCAGGCGCGCCCGCACGCGGTGACGGGGCGGCCGTGCACGGCGCCGGGCGCGGACGGGTTCCAGGCGCGGAGGGCGAAGCGGGTGCCCGGCTCGAGGCGGGGGAGCTGGGAGAGCTCGGCACCGCCGCCGGCGCACTGGTACATGAAGCGCGAGTAGCAGGCGCCGTTGCAGTACGAGAGGCCCTCGCCGTTGATGACGGGGCAGAGGAACTGGTTGCCGTGGCAGACGTAAATGGCCGGGTCGTACGTCGCCGGGCCGCACTGCGCGGCCTGGGCTGCCTGGGGGAGCAGCAGGCCGAGGGCGAGGCCGAGGGCTCTTGTGAAGCGGGCCATGGCTGCTGTCGCCGCGTTCTAAACGATGTTTGGATTTCTAGTTTTATTTTTTCTCGACAGAGCCCTTTTGTTTGATTCCGATCCAAGCCTCTGCGAAGAAGGCTCGAGACCACGGCTTAAGTATTCCGCCACACCCCGTCATCGCTCAACAGGTGAGCCCGTCCAAATACCACACGACTGCCCATCGCCCCTTGCAGTTTCCTGCCTTCCCGTCGGATATGCTAGTACAGAAAAAAGACAGTCTGAGGAGCAATCTCCAAAGTGCCATCCGTGACATCAAGACATGAGCTGGGATCGGGTGAGCGTGGCACGAGGTCACGCGGAATCCTCGTATTCCAAAGTACAGTAAGCTGCACCGGCTGATTGCCCTCCTGCAGCTCCCCACCAACGATGCAGCAGCACAAAAAAAGGAGGGATCGCAGCACCCGCCGATTGGTCTCGGCTGGTGGCATGCTTTGGTCGCGATCGAGCCCGGGTTGCTTCCCGGCAGCACTCGAGCATGCGTGACCCCTCCCCGTCTTGGTTCCTGGAGAGAGATGCCCCGTCCCGACGTGCATATCAAAGGCTGAAAGACTATGGACTCGGCTGAGCGATGCAGCCGAGCTGGCTGCCCGCATGAAATGGGCTGACTGGCTTGGAGTTGGCCGTTTTGGGCTGGCTGGTCGGTCCGACTCTGCTCATGGGCGCACAAGAAGCGCCAGAGTGCGGCAGTGAAATACACCGACGGCTGTTCGGGCTTTCTCGCTCTTTTACCAAGGCCGCCCTCTCTATTGGCTCCCGCAGCTGTGCCGCCGAGCCCCTGGAATATTCCTTGCATGCACACGCGATTGGTGCTTGTTTTCCCAAATGACGCTAGACCGTGATGACATCTGAAAAAGGAAAATAGGCCAAAGAAGAAAAGCAAGGAGAAAAAGAAAGGAGGGACGAGATCCAGCTGCCGGGTTTTGGTGCCAGACTAACAAAACGCCCAAAATAGACGACAACGGCGGGCGCTGATTGGGAGCTACATTAGACTAATAATCAAGAGAATATGACGAGAGCCTGGCTCGCATTCCCTATTGTCCCCCCGCCCATGCGAACACGGCTGGGCTCTGCGGCGGCCAGCCCTAGAAGTTGAAGCGCAGCCCCGGCTTGGCCAGCGTGATGACCTGCTTCTCGGTAAAGGCCTCGACACCCGACATGCCGCCGAAGCGGCCGTAGCCGCTCCCGCCGCCGGTGCCGCCGTTGGGCAGGGTAGACTCGACGTAGATGGTCGGCCCGTTGACGTGGCAGCTGCCGGCCCGGATCCGGCGCGCCAGGTCCATGGCCGCCATGACGTCGCGCGAGAAGACGCTGGCGCAGAGCGAGTAGTCGCTGTCGTTGGCCATGGCCACGGCCTCGTCGTCGGTCTCGAACTCGGCCAGCATCAGGACGGGGCCAAACACCTCCTCGCGGCACAGGCGCGCCGACCGCGGCACCCCCTCGAGCACGTGCGGCGCGACGATGGTGCCGCGCGGGCCCGAAGCGGCCATGTCGCCCGCCAGCAGCGCGGCGCCCCGCCCGACGGCCTCGCGCACCAGCTCGATGGTGCGCTGGGCGTGCGCGGGCGCGAACAGGCCCGACAGGGACACGGCCGGGTCCTCGAGGTGGTTGCCGCAGCGCAGGGCCGCGACACGCGCCAGGACCTTTTCGCGGAACGCGGGCGCGGCCGACGAGTGCACGAGCGCGCGCTCCGTCGACATGCACACCTGGCCCGAGAAGGCCAGGGCGCCAAAGACGACGGCGTCGGCGGCGGCGTCGAGGTCGGCGTCGGCCCGCACGACGACCGGCGCCTTGCCGCCCAGCTCCAGCACGCACTGCTTGAGGCATGCCGCCGCGTGGCCGGCGATGACGCGCCCGACCCGGTCGCCGCCCGTGAAGTTGACGCGCAGCACGCGCGGGTGCTTGACGGCGTGCTCCGTCACGGCGGGCGCGCGGTCCGGGGAGGTGGGCAGGAACGAGATGGCGTCCGGCGGGAGCCCGGCCTCGAGCAGGGCGCGCACCACCAGGTGCTGGCTCTTGGGGCTGCGCTCCGAGGGCCTGACCACGACCGTGTTGCCGCACATGAGCGGGCAGGCGACGGCCCGCGCCGTCAGGTTGACGGGCGCGTTCCAGGGGCTGACGGCCAGCACCACGCCCACGGCCCGCCGCTCCACCAGGATGGTGGTGCCCGGCCGGTCCGCCGGCACCACCTCGCCGCGGATGTGCGTGGCCAGGCCGGCCGTCTCGCGGAACAGGCCGGCCGTCGCGTGCATGTTGATCCTGACCCACGACACCGGCGCCGAGACCTCGGCCGACATGATGTCGCCCGCGCCCGCCTCGAGGTACGACTCGATGATGTCGGCCGCCCGGAGGAAGACGAGCCGCCTGGCCGAGGGCCCCGTGGCCGACCAGCCCGCAAACGCCTCGTGCGCCGCCTCGATGGCCCTGCTGTAGTCGTCCACGGTCGCGTTGGCGCACTCGTATATGGCCTCGCCCGTCATCGGGTTCGTCACCGTGAACGTCGCCCCGTCCGAGCTGGGCTGCGACCTGCCCCCAATCACGAGCTCTTGGGGGGCCGACAAGGCCGACGGCCCCGATTCCACAGCTCCCGGAGCCATCACTTGTCGCGCCCTCGAACGCTTCTTGCTAGGCCTTGGAGTCTGGAAGTTGACGTGGCTGACTTTGCAAGACGGTCAAGCCAATCAGGCCTTGTCTACCTGGCTTATGGCTATCAACCAGCCAGGGGTGAACCTCTTAAACCCACAGCCGGACAACATGCGCCTGCCCCAAGCGTATGGGTGCTAACCCGAGTTCCACATGCATCAACGGCGCTATCGTTCCGGGCTCGGTGGAGCACACTCAGCCAAGCCGGCAGTGAGGGGTATCCCGTCGGCGGTATCATGGATCCGATATCACATCCCCTCACCCGCTCTATAACCAATCACACAGAAGCGAGAATCCAACTCGGGGGCACCGGATCTGTCCGTCATCGATCCCACTCAGCCACTTTCAGGTGGCCATGCCTCGTCGATCCAGAAAAAGTTATCATGTATTACGCTAAACCTCGACTTTGCCAGCGAGCGCTGAATATGTAGGCAGCAGTAGACCATCCAGGCCCTTCCCTAGCTCAAAGACCGTTGCTTGGAGGAACAAGATATACACCTCCAAGTCCTAACCCGGGACAGCCCCTTGCACAACCCCCTTGTCCACCAGCAACTAGGTATTATCCACTCGCCCACCAGGCCGTTTCCCTCCATCAGAAAAGCAGAGCCGTCACCGCAAATGGAACCGCCAGCGAGAGGCTGACCAGGACTCCACGCTTGCTTCCCGCCGAGGTCGAAACGGGTGGTGGCGTGGTCTGGGGTGGGTTGCTTGTGCTGTTGCCAGCGTTCTCCCTGGCCAGCGTCGTGATGATGTTTTGCTTCGCCGCTCCATACTCTTGCGCGGACGAGAAGACGTCCAGGTCGGCCTCGCAGGTCACGTTCGCTGGCGGCAGGCGGCCGTGCAGAAAGTAGTCCCGCGTGGCCCGGTAGGTGCAGATGGACCAGACGCTATACGAGCAGTGCCCGGCCCCGGCCCGCTGGAGCAGCGCGCTCCCCTCGAGCCCGGCACTGACGTTCTTGGCCGACACGAGCGGTGTGGTGGGGTCGAGCTGGGTCGAGATGACCAGGGCCGGGTTCTTGGTCTTGACCCGGAAGTCGCCCAGATACCTTTCGGCCTGGTACGGCCACTGGGCGCAAGGCATATAACCCGCCGCCGTGATGTCGCCTACGATCCAGCTTGCCTCTTCTGTGGCCTTGTAGGCGGCGGCAAACCCATCGACATCGGCGTGACGGGTGACCCGGTCGCCGCAGCGGATGCTGAGGAGGCTGTAGGCGTCCACGCCCGTATCGGCGTTGGCGGCCCCGGCGACAAGCCCGGCCAGGGTGGTCAGGCTCTGGGGAGTAGTGATGATGGCATCGATCACCATAGCAAGGTCCGACCAGGCTGCTGGAGAGTAAAGGAGCCCGAAGATGAAGGACTTGAACGTGAGATAGTCGAGCGTCAAAGGCGTTCCGAATGCTTCACCCCCTGGAATCGGCAGAGGGCTGTACTTCAGCTCGAGAGCCCTGTCGCGGACGATCCGCTCCAGCTCATCAACGGTAGCATTGGGCCGACGGGCGGCCAGTGGGCAACGGCTGCCCAATGCGATGCACTCTTCAAGAAAGTAGCGGAAGGTGGCATCGGTGTCCGTGTAACGCTCCTCCTCGCTGTGGCGCAAGAATGAAACACACATGTGTGAGCAGGGTGGACGTGGAACATCAGGATGGCTACCAAAACGTGAGGGACAAGCAACCTACTATGCCCTGTACCAGGCTGAAGGATTGGCCACGCCATCCAGGACCAGCTTGTCGATTCGGTCGGGGAACATGGCGGCCACGGTGGCGCCCAGTACGGTGCCGTACGAGAAGCCCCAGTACCGCAGCATCCCATCCTCGCCGAGGGCATCGACGATGGACATCATGTCGCGGGCCACGAGAGCGGTGCCGGTGAAGTTGCCTGCCGCCTGGGCCTGGGGCGCCTGGGCGCACGCAGCAGACTGGAGCGTCGTCGCAGCCCACAAGGAGCCCAAAGCGATGTCCGAGGAGTTGGTCGCCAGGGAGAGGCGATCATCCAGGCGCACCTTGTATAGTGCCTCGGTGGCGTTCGTCATGTTGAAGCACGAGAACGGGATGGTGTTTAGGACGCCCCTCGGATCAAACGAGACCAGGTCGTGGTGACCGCCAGTAGCCCTGCGTCCACTGTTAGTTGTGCAGGCCGCCCAAGGCATGCATGGCCACCTGGGTAGGTAGGCAGGTAAAGCACCAGACAACAACTCACGGAGAGTACAAGTTCCCACTGAAGTTCAGGTCCACTCTGCCGCCGGCGCCAGGCCCTCCTGGGTTGAACAGGATGCTGCCCCTGGACGGTTGGTGAACAGCAGGCCACTTGAGAAGATCCAGCGTGACAACGGCGCCCGAGGAAGGGTTTTGGTAGTCGAGCGGCACGGTCAGGTTGGCGCAGACGGCTGCGGGATTCCCGGCCTCGAACTTGAGCCCGGGCGGGCAGGGCCCCCACGAGACGTTGCTCTCGACCCGGCCCAGAAGGAGGCCGCTGTGACCCGTGCCTTGCGAATAAGTGGCACTGGCGGCGGCTGCCATTGCCACCACTGCGGCCGAGAAGGGAATGATCGAGCGTGCCATGGTTCGTCGTGGTGGTTTAGAAGCTGCGAGGTGGTTTAGAAGCTGCGAGGCTTCCTGGGCGTCCCTGGGTGTCCCAGCCCCAGTATAGAAACATTCCGAGGCCAGCGGCCGCCCGCTCTTCTTATACGCGTCTGGTCCATGACGACATGCAGGCAGACAATCCTTGGATCCTGTCGATAGCATCACAGCTCGCCAGAAAGCGAATCAGTTGTGCCAGCCAGCAAGCCGAAACACGCGTAAGTTGTGCTGGCCCACAATCCGGAATACGCGTATTCGTACTTCACGCAGCGAGTGACGGATGGGTCTTCAGCCTCCCACGTCATGCCGTGCCCGCGAGGCTCAATAGAGTGCTTGGCCCGATGCGGAACAGCGCACAGCGCAGTTCCAGCATCCAACCGCGACTGCAGCCTGAGTATGTAAGCCTTTGGGATGCTGGCGCGAGCCCCGAGGAGGAAATAAGCGGCGCTAAGCCGCGGCGCATTGTAGAACCCTCCCTGAGCCCCGCAGCTTGGTACAAGCACCTACCCGACACCACCTTACGGACAAAACTATCAACGCCCGAGCCATGGCTCCGTTGACGATGCAGATCGTCAACAGCCGACCAGAAAGTCTTTTGCAGGGTACAGGGGGTTGTTATGTTGATTCGGCCTGCGCGGTGAGGCTGAGGAACGCAGTCAAGACCCCCGCCCCGACGTTCCTAGGTGGGTGATTGGGCGAGCGAGACCAAAGGTCCTCGTGCGCAAGAGCTAGCACGGCCGAGGCGGCAAGGAGCAGCAGTTGGATATAGGAGAGGCCTTCATTTCAAGCGGGTGGGTAGTGTGATGATCCTTGTTTTTCCCTTCTTTTTTACTCTCTGTTCTCTTTAACACAAGTGATGGCTTGAAGCCTGCGAGAATAGCGAAAGAGAAGATTGACCATCGTTCAAGATGGAGCGAGACGAACGACGGTTCGACTTGGGAAACACCAGAGGGGCAGGGAAGCTTGGTCGAGTGGATCAAGTCGTCTTTCTCATGCAAGGCTTAAAAACCCAACTCCAAGGTGCGGAGGCTGAGGCCGCTGGGGTAGCTCGTGTTTTTGGGGGCTCGTTGGGGATTTTGCCCGAGCCTAGCCGCCGCCTGGAGTGGCCTGGAGTGGCCTGGAGTGGCCTGGAGACGGGGCCAGGGCGACGGACGAGGCTCTCCACTGAAGCGGCGGGCAGAAGGCGCCAAGGCGGGGTCGAGTGCGGGCCAGGCTTTCCCCTCACTGCGGTGGGGATTGCTCCACTTTGACGGCAGGGTAGTGCCACGCAACGTTGTTCCCGCGGGCTGCTGCTGTTGGCGCACACAATGCAAATCCAGGACACTCCCGCGGCAACACACGCCCACACACGCCCACACACACCCACACACGCCCACACACCCCCACGCATCACTGAAGCCCGCGCGTGCAATGTCGCCCGCGGCGGACGACGTTCCCACCAGGGCGAGGCGACGTCGAGCCGCAAAGGCCTGTCGCTTCTGTAGAGCAAGGAAGGTCGGAACAAACCCCATCCAATCAGCACAGAGCAAGGAGGAAAAAAGAAAGAAAACACTCCCACACCGCTCGCAACCCGCGTATAGGAATCCTGTCGGCTCACAGCAGGCCGTGTATCCAGATCAAATGCAACAACGAGGCCCCTGCATGCGCCAACTGCAGGACCTACGGCAAGGACTGCGTATACGAGCCAATCGACCAGGATGCCCAACCCGCCCTCCGCCTGCGCCCAAGGCCAGCCGCCTCGGCCCGGGGCAGCTCGTCTCCGGCCGATACGGCGGCGGCGCGCACCTCGGCGTCGGGCTCCCGGCCGTCGCCGACTCCGCCCCTCCCCGCCGTGGCCGAGGCTGAGCCCGATGCCGTACCCCGGACGAGCAGCCCCCGGCCCCGCGCGCTGGAGAGCACGCCCGCGCCCGGCGTGCCGGAGCCGCCGCCGGCCAAGAACCCCCGCGTGTCGCGCATGGTGCTGTCCGCCAACGGCGTCTCCAGCTACCACGGACGGACCAGCGCCCTGTTTGAGGAGCCCGGCAACGACCGGCCCACCACCGAGGCCCCGCGGCCTCGCATGTCCGATGAATGGATCGAGCGCGGTCTCATCGCCGAAGCAGCTCGCCAGCGTGAGTATTTTTTTTCTTTTTCTTATTTTTTTTTCTTTCTTGCTTCCCTTCTTTTGCATCCCTGCCCCTCTGGACGGACCGAACAATGTAGGAAGGCACCGCGCCTGGTGCTTGCCGCTAACTTGCATGCTCCTTGTCGCCACAGGCCAAATGGAACAGGTCAACTTCCGGGCCGGAAAGCTCGACTTTGACGGCGTGGACCCCGAGCTGGGACTGCACCTTTTGTCGCTGCACTGGTAAGGACGGCAACCCACCCGACAGGTGAAACGTATATGGGGGCAGCAGCAGGCGCCATCAGTCAAATCCGGTGTGCTAACCCCTGGGGCGTCCAAAAAGGAACCGCCAGCATCACTCCTTTCTCATCACGTACCGACCTGCGTTCATGAGGGACATGGCCTGCAACGGACCTTACTTTTCCAAGCTGCTGCTGAACGCCATCTACTTTGGTGCGTCCAAGTTCAGTCCGCGGCATGACGTTCGGAGGGACCCCAACGACGTGAGGACCGCTGGCGTAAGTGCTACCCTTTGTTTTTCCATGCCCACGCTCCCCCCTTGGCCCGCTATCCATTTTTCCGAGGACCAGACTCGGTGCTGATGGCGAGGTCTCGGACTGTAGTGGAGGTTCCGGCAGCGCGTCAGGGAACTGCTCGGCGAGTCTCTCGACCGCAGCGACATCGCGACAATCCAGGCCCTGCTTGTCATGACCAACTCGCTGTTTGCTCTGGGTGACGAAAGGAGCGCCGCTTGGCTCTACGCCGGCATCGCTTTCCGCATGACGGTGGATCTCGGGATGCACGTTGACGCGCCAGATCTCGCCAGCACGCGCAAGTTCTCCGACGAGGACCTCGAGATCCGCCGACGAGTCTTCTGGGGTGCCTTTGGTACGTTTTGTTGTTCCCGCAGTAACTGCCTTCTCCTGTGAGCCTCCTCTGCTGACGGTTGCATCCCTCCCCTTTACCAGTGGTGGACAAGATCCAGAGTCTGTACCAAGGCCGGCCGGTGACCATCAAGGAGTCGGACATGCTCGTGCCCATCAAGTTCCTGGACACGTACGAAGAGCTCGAGCACTGGGTCCCGTTTGCCTACTCTGCACAGCCCGACTCCTACATGGGATCGCCTGCCTACAGCGTTTCGACCTTTACTGCCCTGTGTAGGCTCTCGGTGGTCATGAGCGATATCTTGAGCTCCATCTACACGGAGCGCAGCTTCGACCAGCCAGCAGAGGACCTGCTCAAGATGCAGGACCAGCTGCACGCAAAGTTGATAGCCTGGCGAAACTCGCTGCCCGAGCATCTGATATTCGAGCCAAGCAACCGCGGGGCCGCGATACCGCCGCCCCAGGTCCTGAGTCTCCAGTACGTGCTTGCGCCCCGACCGACATCTACACCGTGTGCAGTGCCAAAAAAGCTGACCGAGATACAAAGCGCCATGTACCATGTGTTTTTGATACTGCTGCACCGCCCGTTCATAGCAGACGGGCACCTGTTTAACGTGTCGCGCGCCGCTTCCGTCAAAGCCTTTATAACTTGCGCAACCGCAGCCTCCGAGATTGTCCACCTAATCAGGGCCTACGACCGCGCATTCTCGGTGCGCAGGGCCCCCTACCTGATCTCGTACGCGACCTATGTTGCCGCTACCATCCACGTGCGCATTGCCTCGAGGCGTGCGCCCCACTCAGACGCATACAGCAACCTCGAAACGTGCCTGGCCGTCTTCCACGATAACCAAGAGACAAATTGGGCAGTCAGAAGGGCCACGGCGATTGTGCAGAACCTCATGTTCAGGTTCGGCGTCACGCTTCCTCGCGGCCATCAGCCACTGGTCGACCCCGGGCGGGCCGACACGCGAGAGATTCGCCAGGGGCCAAGCTGTGGTGGCAGCCGCGCAGACGGCTCCGCCTCCGGGACTCCGTCGTCTGAGAGGGCCAACACGAGCCGCCACGCGCCTTCGGAGCTGGAGAGCCTCGACATGGACGGCATCATCCAGAGCTTCGTGAGAGCCCGGGACGCCTCGGTCGGCCCCGAAGAAGGACTCCACGCGGGAGCGAACCCCGCCGACTCGGATCACCCACACTACAATGCCGCGGCGACGGTGCATCCCCCAGCCGGCGGCAACACGCTCCAGCACGATTCGGGTCACATCGGCCGATTCTACCCGCAAGGGCTGCAGGCGGCGGCGGCGTCGGCAGCGCCTGGAGCGGACGGCGGCTGTCAGGGAGGGCCAGTGGACGGCAGCTGGCTCTCGGCCGGCTTGGTGGACGACTTGCTGTTCGGCTTCCACGGCTCCGCTGTGGATGGCTATCCGATGTGGCATTGGGAGGCACATTGACCGGCCAAGTTGGCGCAATCCCCCGAGAGAATGGCGAGAACCGAGGGGGTGGAGGCGAGAGGCCGGGACCAGGGTTGCCTGCCTGGCCCACACGGCAAATTCCTCCGCACGGACGGGATCCACCTCGTGGCCTGCTTTTTTTTTCTTTTGTTCCCGCGGGAAGCACTTCATCCTCTTGTTCCCGCGGGATCCACATCGTCGACCTTTTCCCGCAGGAAGTCTGATGCCCGCCCTGGGGGCGACAACACCCCAGGAAGCGCCGTCATGCCCGGTTACGGATCACGGTCATGGCGAGGCGGCATCACCAGGAACCCACCGTGAACCCCTTACGGAGGGCATGGATCCTGGCCCGCTCTGCTGCCGGGCTTCCGCGTCGTGGGGTTTATACTGTCAATGTCTGCCTCTTCGTTCGTTGCCTCGACTCGGGGCACGCATTCTTGCGCAGACATCGTAGCCACCTCCGCCGCCGTCACCGCTCGCACGCTCTCCATTGCCTCATAGCCTAGCCGCAGGCTGCTCTCGAATGCCCCCTAGCTCGTGGAGGATAGTTGCACCTAGGATCAAGCTGAGAAGTTGGCGCACGCTTGCCTGTCCGACCACGGCTCGCTTGCCCGGCGCCCGGCTTATCCGTACCAGCTCTGTCGTTTCTGGCACCGTTACCCCGGCGCCCGTATCACGGTCGGGCCATATCATTGACGGTACTTTGAGCCTCCCGCAAACTCGCCTGGCGAGGGCGCTTGAAGCTGTCCCCCCAGCCGTAAGCATAAGCGGACAGCTAACGCGTTGTGATAGTCACACTCCTGGTTCTGTCCTTGCCGCACCTGCTGCTCTACCCTCCAATCATGGCCATTAAGCAGGATGCACCGCTCAGGAAGAAGCGGCACGTGCTCCCAGCGGTCCTGATGAGGGCCGGCACCTCCAGGGGCCTTTTCATCCACCGCAAGGACCTCCCTGCTGCGCAGAGCAACTGGACGGTCCCGCTGCTCGCGGCCATGGGCTCTGCGCAATGCGACGCCCGCCAAATCGACGGCGTCGGAGGCGCGACCTCGACGACCTCCAAGGTGGCCGTTGTCGCGCCGTCCAGCATCCCGGGTGTCGACGTCGACTACACCTTTGCGCAGGTTGCCGTCGGCAAAGACGTTGTTGATTTTACCGGCAGCTGCGGCAACATGGCCTCGGGCGTGGGGCCGTTTGCCGTCCAGGAGGGTCTGGTGAAGCCCACGCCCGATCAGCTGGAGGTGAGTCGGTTGGCGAGCAGCGACGCGCATTCCTCTGGTATGCGATGGGAAGCTAACGGAAGGCGTCGCAGGCACAAAGGATGGACGTCCGTATGTTCAACACAAACACCTCGCGCGTCATGGTCGAGACGGTGGAGCTCACCGAGGACGGCGACTTTAGGGAAGATGGCGATTACGTGATTGCGGGAGCCAAGGGCTCGGGCAGCGAGGTCAAGGTGGCCTTTGTCGACCCTGCCGGTAGCATGACGAACAAGCTGTTCCCGTCGGGCCGACGCGTCGACACGCTGTCGGTGGACACTAGTGAAAGCGGGCTGACGCCATTCTCGGTCGAGGCCACGCTTATCGACGTTGCCAGCCCCTGCGTCCTGGTGGATGGACGCACGCTGCCCGACCACGTTAGGGAGCTGGCGCCCGATTCGGACACGTACATGGACTACATGGAGGCGGTGCGCCGCGCAGGCGCCGTGCAGATGGACCTCGCCGAGACCTTTGCAGACGCGGCCAAGTCCCGGGGCACGCCCAAGGTAATAGTCATCTCGAGCCCCCGGGCCGCCGAGGAGACCATCAGGGTGCAGGCGTTCAGCATGGGCAAGCCCCACCCGACGCTGCAGATGACAGGAGCCGTCTGCATTGCGTCCGCCGTCTGCATACCAGGGACGGTGCCCGCCGCGCTGGCCTCGGCGGGAGCCAAGACCGCAGGGGGACTTCTGCCGACTCCCGAAAGGACGCCCAGCCCCGTGGAGGCCGCCGGCCAAGAAGCAATGCTGGAGCACCACCCCGCGAAGGCTTCGACGGAGACGACGACGACGAGTCAAGCAGTACACGTGGCGCACCCGACGGGCACAGTCACCATCGAGGCGGTTGTCAAGTCTTTCCCGGATGGGGACGTTGTGGTCGACCGCGGCATCGTCTCGAGGACGGCGCGGAGGATCTTTGAGGGCAACGTGCTGTACTATTCCTAAGCGTAGAGATAGATAGAGATTCATGTACATTGATTGATATCCGCTTGAAAGTGCGCTTTTTTGAGATGGACGGACGGTTCGTACTGCGTACGTCTACAGGTCGGGAAATCGGGCAAGTAAGTGGTCAGTCCGACTGTCCGAGAAGTGAGTGTGTCAACTCGGTAGGGCGGTCAAATCAAAGCACCGGCGTCAACAAGGCTGCGTGAACCCCAAATCCGAAATGCGGCCGGCTTTGGCTCGGAAAGAAAAGAGAGGAGGAGGAGAGAGAGAGGCTGAACAAAAATCCTGGCAATTGCGGCATGGCACTATTTTATTAATCATCTGATGATGATGCGGGTGCCAACTGGCCCAGGCGGCACGCTCTTGGTCTGATCTGAACTGGGCGGCCACGAGGAGCAGGCGCCGCTGCCACGGCTTGACTGCTCAAGAAAAGATAGCGAGATACACCCCAGCTCCCTCCCTTGCTATCTCGTTTCCCACTTCCGTCTTGGCACTCTCGAGATCCCGCGGGAACGTTGCGCCAACTCGGCTACCGACACCGGTAGCCACACAACTTTGTCCCCGCGATTCATCGCTCTCACCAACAAGGAAAGGTCAGGCTTGGCAAGCCCAAAGACCATGTGCGGCTGGCCTCCGAGGCGCCTGGGGTAACCCCTACGAAGCCATCCCCAGGAACGCCAGAGGCGAGGGGTGGTGGATAAACCCCACGGGGAAGATGGCGGCTTGGCCAGGACATAAAAAGACGCGAGACCACGGTCCTGTGCTTGCCCTCCTGGATACCTGGACCTTCAGCCTTAGTTACTACTAGGCCGTTGTCGTTGGTGGTCCCTCCAGACAAGACAAGATAGAGACGACGCCCGCCACCCTCAAGGACGAAAGGCCTCTCAGCAGCCAGCCAGCAGCCAGCCAGCAAGCCAGCCAGCCGGCAGCAGCGACAATGGCGCCATTCAACGAGAAGGAGCCCGCCCCCGAGAAGGGGAGCGCCAGCTTCCACGAGGAGGAGGCCGTGACCCCGGAGCGGCCGCGCCACGTCCCCTCGATCGAGATCCAGGCCCGATTCGACACGCTGCGCGACCTGTCCGAGGAGCAGATGGCGGCCCTGAACAAGAGGGTCGTCCGCAAGGTGGACTGGAAGATGATGCCCATGCTGACCATCATGTTCCTCATGAAATGAGCAAAAGCCAGCCCTCTCCTTCCTCCCTCCAGCGCTTGCTTTGGCAAGAACCACACCATCCCATAAAGCAGCTCGCGGCTGACCTCCCTCCGACTCTAGCTATCTGGACCGCATCAACGTGTCCAACGCCCGCCTCGCGGGGCTACGGGAGGACTGCCACATGAGCGACACGGAGTGGAACGCCGGCATCTCGGCCTTCTACGTGGGCTACCTGTTCGGTCAGCTGCCCGGCAACCTGCTGCTGTCCAAGGTCAAGCCCAACTGGTTCCTTGCCACCGTCATGATATTATGGAGTGCCGGCACGCTATGCATGGCTTCCATTAGGACGTAAGTTGCTGTCTCTTGGCTTTACCAGCCCTTCCTCTTCCCCCCGTCATCTTTTACTCCTCTTCAGGAAGCCCGTTGTCTGCCAGCCTGAAGTAGTAGTACTAACCCCGGTCTCGTCTTGTCACGCAGTCCTTGGGCGTTCGCTCTCTGCCGTTTCTTCATTGGCTTTACCGAGGCGCCCTTCTTCCCCGGAATCACCCTCATGACCTCTTCGTGGTACACCAAGGAAGAGAACCCGCTCCGCATGGCCATCTGGCACGCCGGAAACACCATTTCCAACATCCTCTCGGGATTCCTCGCCGCCGAAATCCTTGAGAACATGAACAACGTGTGAGTGCAATCTGTCTGCCTATATTTTGATCTGCTCTCAAAGCCAGCGCGCCAGGACTGACAGAGACCGTCTTTCTCACCTCAGCGCCTGTCTGCACGCCTGGCAGTGGTTCTTCCTCATCGAGGGAGCCGCCTCGGTCCTTGTCGCGCTCTCCGCATACGTCGTGCTTCCTGCCTGGCCCGAGAACTCAAAGTTCCTGGACGAGCAGGAGAGGGAGATGGCCTTGTACAGGGTCCTCAACTCCAACGGTGGCGTCGAGGAGACGCACGGCGGCATCTGGGAAGGGCTCAAGTCGGCGGCCAAGGACCCCTTCACCTTGATCTTCTGCCTCATGCACTTTGCCCTGGTCACGGCCCAGAGCTTCAAGGACTTTTTGCCTTCGGTGAGTAACCCCAGCCCTGATTTTCCATATTAAAAAAATTCCCATCCATGCTAACCTTGGACATGATTGATTTCCACAAACCAGATCATGAAGACGTTTGGCTTCACCAAGCTCATCACGTACCTGGTCCAGGCGCCGCCCTACGCCATCGCATACCTGGGCGCGTGCGGGTTCGCGTGGTCGTCGGGCCGGCGCCAGGAGTCCTTCTGGCACGTCGTGGTCCCCATCATCGGCTCGGCCGTCGGGTGCGCCATGCTGATCGGCACGCTACATGGGCTCTGCCTGCTCGTCACGGGCACCTACTCGGGCCTCAACCTGCAGCTGTCGTGGGAGACGACGGTGGTGCCGGCCCCGCGCTCCAAGAAGGCGGCGCTGGTGGCCATCGCCAACTGCATCAGCCAGGTCAGCCACTGGTTCACCCCTTACTTCTTCCCGCGCTCCCAGGAGCCCTACTACCGCCTCGGCGGCGGCTGCATCCTCGTCGGCTGCCTGCTGTGCGTCGTCGCCGCGTGCCTGGCCAGGTGGCGCGCCGTCGTGCTCAACAAGCACCTCGACGAGGCCGAGGGCTGGCCCGAGCACTCGGGCAACGAGCGCGGCTGGAGATATGTCTACTAGGGAAAAAAAGGACAAAAAAAAAGATGTCCCGCCCCAGCTAGGCCGCCTGCCTGTCTTGTCGCGCCCCATGCGCCCCTCATAGCTATAGCAATGCCATCATGACCACTTTCGTTTTCACAAAAACTGGTGCCGCCTCCATCTTTGCTTTTGCCGTGTTTCGTTGTCACTTTGGAATTCTTCCCTCCTATGGGGCTCGCAATACCGTGGGAGCGTTGCCGCTTGGATAGAGATCTTGTCTTGGCGGGGTTTCGCCCCATGTATTAGATAGTGGCCCTTATTCTATTCATCCCGAATAAGCAACATAGGTCAAGACCCGAAAAAAAAACAACGCAATTCTCAACAGTAAATGTATAGATACAGACGAAAAAAATGCAATTCTTGCGCCTCACGTGTATAGTGCCTCACTGTTGCCATCACGCTTTAGCGAGCGTCTACGCCGGTCGATACCCAGTAAACGGCCGTTCCAGGCCCCTCGGATGGTGAGACACATGTTTGCCAGCATTATGATTACAAGACAGATTGCGAGAACGGTAGACCAGACCCGGAAAAAACTGGACGCCAGGACCTTGCCGAGGTTGACCGCTGCATTGGTGTAGACGCCCTACGTTTTCTGGTCAGCGTGGAACTTCGTCGCGACATCAATGCGGGGGTAAAAAAAAAGGGGGAATCAAGCCGCTACAGGGCACAACCCAACCTACCCACGGAAAAACGAGGGCCCACACGGTCAAGGAGTACCTCTCCCTCTCCTCATGCACAGTGGCGTCAGCAGCCTCCCCAGCCGGTGCCGTCCGCCTGCTCGCCGTCAAAGACCGGGCCAGGTGCGTCGCCATGCTCAAAACCGCAAAGGCCCACCAGAAGGTGCCCGCGCTCCAGCTCGCAAACCCCAAGAAGACGCTGCCGTACCCCAAAGCGTCGAGCATGTCCTCGTTGACGATGCCCCCGGCCATGTAGGCCGCGATCCCGGGCGAGTTCTTGAGCAGCGCCTGCCCGAGCGCCTGGAGCGCGAAGCCGGCCTGGCTCCAGGGCCCGCAGAATATCATCTCCTGGTACACCTTGCCCTTGGCGGGCGGCGAGCCCTCGACCAGGCGGACGAGGTACATGATGGCGTAGGTCATGACGACGGGCACGGCCAGGGCGAGGCAAAAGTACGAGAAGAAGAGGACGGGGCCGCGCACCCGCTCGCCGTCGTCCAGGTAGGGGCTGTTGGTCACGACGCCGCCGCCCGCCGCCAGCGTCATGGCGGCCACCATGGGCAGCTGCGTGTTGGGCATCAGGCTCGCGATGCCGGGCGAGTGCATGTGCGTGACGCAGTAGGGTATGATCATCATGCACGCCATGGCCAGCGGCATGTTGACCCACCACAGAACCACGGCCGTCGTGGCCCAGCCCGGGACCCTGTTGGCCACGCTGAGCGCGAGCATCTGGATGATGGAGGTGAAGGCGATGGAGATGCTCGAGAGGCACGTCAGCTCGGCCGCATCCGAGGCCAACAGACTCGCGACGTGCCGCGGGAACATCGCTATTCGGAGGGAATAGGCCGAAAGCATGAGCACCAGGCACAGAGCCGTGAACGCCCAGAGGATGTAAGATATTACATCCAGGCCGTCGAAGCGGTTCTCGAGCGAGAAGAGGACGACCGATGTTATTCCCGTGCCTTGGGGCACGAGAAACCATATGGACGAGAAGCTGCGTATTGCGGCGCGGAAGGGCGGCAACAACTCTGGCTCCGGACCCGGCGCTTCGAGGACGTCCGGCTTTTCTCCTGTCGGGGCTCTAGGCGACGCTGTTTCCACGCTGGTCGTCGATCTCGACGGGTTTATGGAATCCGGCTTCCCGACCTCGGCGTCCGCGTCCGTGTCCGAGTGTGAGTTCCGGAAGCGCGCCAGGCCGGAGAGCGGACCGAGGTAGGCAGCGGCCCCATCGTTGGACACATTAGAGTGTCGTGCTGACGGCGAAGGGCGACGAGTCTCGTCCATGGCATCGTAGGTTCAGTGCCAAATCCAACCGCGGGGGTGCTTTCTAGGTATACTGGCTCTCGATTGCAAGTACCAATGGTGACCGGCACTCACCAGGGACCGATGTTGCATCGCTGGCTAGAGGTTGCGACTCTGGTTGGAGACGAGAGTGGTTTTGCCTGGTTCTAGCCCGGATCGTCGCGAGCGCCCAAGGCAAATAGAAGTAAAGGCGCGGGATGGCTACCTTGGTCACAAGCAAGTCTGGTGAGGTTCAGAATCCCGAAGATGGCCGAGTGCTTCCGAGCTCACTTTTCACC
>PYSQ01000281.1:0-32783 GCA_003049435.1 Nakataea oryzae
CGCCGCCCCCGCCCCCATCCAAGAGCCCGCGGTTGGGCTTTGGTGGTGCTGGTGCTGGTCGCAAGGTTGGGCGTGAGAACGGGAGCCCCGTCGAGAGCAACGCCATTCAGACCTCGTTCCCTGGCCCGCCGAAGCGTTAGGATAGGATGTGCTATTTCTTTGCAGACTATCGGCGATTTCTGGCGCTGATTCCCCTTTGTCGTCTTGATGGATTATCGGCATGTCATTTGTCCAACTTTTAGTAACTACACGCCAAAGGTCTCTTGTGGCAGGATTCTCCTATGTTTTGAAAACTTCAAACTCTCAGCGTCTGTTGCTTTTCTTGCACGCTTTTCTGTATCAGGCATTCTTGGAAAGGAGGGTTGGGTCATCTATACACATTTTTTAGGGCGTAAGGGCTCTGTGTCCTCGGAGCTCAGGGGTGCAAGGAAAGGACTTTCAGTGTAACAACAAGATGAAAAGAAGCGGAATGAATTTTGTATTACTCTCGTCATCTGCAACGCAGTGGTGAAACATATCTTTAAAGTCTGATGCAACCTGGAGACACCTCTGCCCAAGTACGCACTCCTCCAACCGGCGAGTCGAGATGCCGCACGAATGACCACAGACAGATGTATGTCTACCTAGAGATTGTTAAAAGTGCATCGGAAACCTGGCGAAAGTTGAATTCTACTATACCGCGGCAGACATAACCAACTTGGGAACATTGGTCCAAGAATACATGTTTGAATGACAACAAAGCGATGCGTCAACACAAAGACTGGGTCGGGCTCGTGGATCGGACAAAGAGTTGCTTGCACCGGGAGCTCTTTGCAAAAGTGGACGAGAACCAAAGAGCCGAGGCAAGCGCAATCGAGAACACGACCAACACTGGCCTTGGTGTTACCGCATTGGGATGCAGCCCGTCCTGCCCTCGTGCTGGTTCTGAACCGGTAGTCATAGGTCACGCAAGCAACGGCAAAGACACTGCGAGCATTTGCTGGCAAGCAGCAATTCCTCTGTCGCGGGAAAATAAGACGGATTTGGGAGGGCCCAGGCCAGATGCTGGCCCCGGCCAGGGAAAATAAGGCCCCCCTAACTATGTCGAGAATCCCATGCATCCCTCCCACCAAACGCCGAGCTAAGCCACACATAATTAAAACAAAAGAGAAAATGACGAAATTGAATCTGGTATGCACATCCCAACATGCTTTGTAGCACTTTATACATCTGTGACATGAAACATCAAGAAGAAGCAAAAAAAAGAAAAAAAGACCGCTCTTCTATCCCATACCCCGCTACCACGGGGTCTGTCCCCTCCCTAGGAGCTCGCTCTGCTCCCGGTACCAAGCCTCGCCCTCCTCCATGCGGGCGCCCGTCTCGCGCATCTCTTGGAGGATGCGCTCCGTCTCGGCCAGATCCAGACCGCCCGCCGCCGTCCGCTGCTTCTTGACGCTGGATGGCGAGCCAGTGTCGCCGCGGGTTTGCGGCTGGTGGACGCTGCAGATCGACATGGCGTCGTCCACAACGTCTTCATCGGCCACAAACCGCTTCCGCTTGTGCTGCTGCTGTGTTGGCGGCGTGCGGCTCTCGCCGTTTAGCATGCCGCTGCGGATGCTAGACGCTGACGACAGGCGCGGCACGTGCGCCCGCCAACTCTGGCTCCTCGCGTGCGCAGGCACGTGCTTGGCCGGGGGCAAGTTGGCTTCCTCGGTCTCCATCGCTTCCCCGTTGGCCACAGGCGGTAGGCCGTAGTCTCCGAGACCCGGGAACCGCTTACCCTCGAGCATCGGCTTGGCGATCGACTCGTGGAGGTACTGGCCGTTGGGCATGTGAATCAGGCCCATGGCCCGTAGCCTGAAGTGGCTCGTCTTGAGTCCACCGCTTCGGGGCCGCTTGAGCCGGTCAACCTCGTCGTTGGCAGGAGATGCAGTACGCTTCTGAGTAATGCCCGAGAAGTTTGTCGTCCTGTTCTTGGGCGGCAGCGAACGACTCAGGCTTGCTGAGCGCGAGGGCGGGCTGCGACTGCCGTCATCCCTCTCGGTGCTGCGATAGCGTGGCTCCCTCGCACTCGAGGAAAAGACTGCCATCGCACTGTCGCGGACACGCGAAGCTGACCGGGACAGGCTGTCCTTCCAATGCCTAAGGATATGAGACTTGCCTTTCTCCTGAGCAGGGCTGGCCGATGGGGATCGAGATCCGAGAAGCGCCTCGGCTACAGAATCGTCATCGCGGAAGACATCATCTGACGGGCGTCGGCTGCGGTCGAGTTGCTGCTGCTGAAATGACCGAAGACTCTCTGCAAAGCTGCCGGCGTCTTCCTCGAGCTGCTTGGCCCGCTTGGTCTCCTCAATCTTCTTTCTTCTGGCAGCCGCCTCTTTTTCCGCCTTGGCCTGGGCCAGCTGGGACTCCCTGAATGCTCTCATCATATCGCGACCTTGTGTTGCGCGGCGGCCAAGAGCTTTGTTGCGGGCGTTGTCGCGCCAGCGATAGAAGAACTTGAGGCCGAGATTGTATCGCCTCCACCTCAGTGCCTCTTCCCATGACTTCGCATCCTCCTCCTTCCGTTTTCTCTGCTCCTCCTCAATCAAAAACTGCTTGTACACCTGGCGAACCAGATGCTCAGTGTAGCCCTCTGTAAACTCCTCCATCATGCCTCCGTCGCCCAGCACAAACCACTTTGTGAACTGCTCCATTGGGTCCACCTTTGGTAGCTGGGGGGCTGGTGGCGGCTGAGCAGGTGTGACAGACAGGGAAGTAGAGGGCTTGGGAAATTCGACCTGTGAGGGCGCAGGCTCTGCCGGCTTCGTGGCGGGTGCAGCTGCCGAGCCGTCCAAAAATCCGTTCTTCTGTTTGGCCGCAGTGATTCTGTCCAGGATAGATGTACCTGGAGCTGTTGTTGAAGGCTGCTCTGGCGGCTTGCTGACTCCCAGGTTGGATCCATTGACACTTGGGAACATGGATGGTGTAGACGTTGGGAATATCGATTTAGTCGGCGGTGCCGGCGCAGGGGCCTGTTGGAAAAGCCCAGAGCTTGAAGGCTGGACCTGAGGTGATGGTTTAGCACTGAAGATGCTGGCTGCCGACGCCGGCGTGGTACTCTGTGCCAAGGATGGGGTTGTAATCGCCGGTGCCGAAGACTGTTGGATTGTTGCCGGCTTTGATCCAGAAGGTGGAAGTGGTTGCTGTGAAGATAGGGCTGTCGCGAAAGGATTTGGCTTGGGTGCCTGGCTTGCCAAGTCAGGTGCTCCTGTAGCAGGGGCACCAAAGATGCTCGCCGCAGGCGTGTTGCTCGGAGAGGCGAACGGGCTTGCTTTGGGCGTAGCGGCTGCTGCAGGCGGCGCCTTGAACGAGTTCCCCTGCGAAGATCCCAGGGCGTAAGGCTGGGGAAAGGCAGACACAGGCTGGCCAAACGGGCTGGTGGTGTTGCCAGGGGGCTTTGGGGGCGCAAATGGATTCTTGAAAGGTTTCGTGGAGGTCGTCTTGGCTTGTGCTACAACCTGGTTGACGCCCGTAGGCGCGGCAGCCGTCTGAGCAGGGCTCTGCGGGAAGTCATCCACGAACATGCCCTCTGGGCTGTCTGGAGCTCTGGCCGTGACTGTGTCCGACGGGGTGTCCTCGAAAACGTTGTTCCGAATGACTTCCAGCAGCGGCCGATTGGAACGCTTCCGCTCGACAAAGGGCGAATAGACAGCTTCGGTAGACACGCTAGGCAGCGCATGGTTCTTCATGATCATGACATGGCTGCCATCGCTGGAAAACTTGAGACCCCGTGCCTTGACAAAGTCGACTGCCTCTTGCTCCGTGTCGAATCGCAAGAGCTTTTGCAGGCTCGCCGGCGTGATGTCCTTGGGCGAGTCCCGGCCTCGCGAGCAGGCCTTGACAATCTTGCGAAGGTATACCGACCGGATCAGGCTGAAGCTCATCTCGGCAACACAAGCCATGGTGAAGGACACGGATCGGTCTGCCACGATGTCGAAGTACGTCTGAGCTGCGCCGACGGCCAAGCTTGGGAAATAGACGTACTCCTTCTGCGCATGGTTCTTGAGCTTGGCCCTAAGAGGTGTCGTGTGCTCCAGACGTGCCTGGACCAGCGAGATGGCCGTCTGGACCTGGTTGGAGGATCCCCAGTTCCGCGTCATCATCTCCTTCTCAATCTGCATTATGTCTGAGGTGTCGTTGGCGAAGAAGATGATCCAGTACGCAATGAATTCGGGCTCGTTCTCGCAATGGATCCCTTGCTTGTGGAGATCGCCATAGGCAGCCTTGAGCGAGATAAGCGTCTTCTGGAGCGCCTCACGCTCCTGCTGCGCCGAGTAGTCGACATTGGCGGCGCCCTCCCGTGCCAGGAGGTGGTGCGAGACAGCATGGAAACGCGCAATGGTTTCGAGAATCTTGACCATGCGCAAGCTCTCCTCTGGAAGCATCCTGCTCTGGAAGGTGAAGTCGCGACGAATGGCTCGGAGGCGGTCCCAGAGGAACGCGTGGCGGTCTCGCAGGTTGTGCTCTCCTTGGAGAACGTTGTCGAGCAGATATTTGGTAGTTCGCTCGAGCGCACCCATGGTGCGCACCTCGTTGGGCAGGACAGACGCCTCGCCTGCCGAAGACCGGGCGTGGCGCTTGACGAACATTTCCCGCACAGCCCATGGCGTGCCGTCCGGGCCCTCGGCTCGTTCCTCGATCAAGGCGAGGTTCTCGGCGACTCTAGTTATCACTTCGTAGATCGGGCACATATCCTCGCACGTGCCTCGAAAGTCAATGGCATCCTCGATGCGGATTTGCTTGTCCCTGACATCTATCAGGCCGCCCTTCTCCAAGGACGCCCGAACTCGGTTCTGGTGGCTCTCTAGGTTGTTCTGCCTGAACGTGATGGCATGTTGGCGCTTGTTGGGGTCGAAGAGTTCGGCCGGGATGCGGAGATCCTCGACACCATCCTTCTTGAGTTGGTTCCTGACGGCTGCCGCGTACTCCTCCTGGGTCGCAGGTGGGCCTGCTGCCGTGAACCTGGCGTGGCCACCTTGCTTGGCCTTTGCAGAAGCGGGGCCTGTCTGGGTGTCGCTGAGCTTCTGGAACGGGTTCTGGAGCGACGACGTGGATGCAGGCTTCTCGTTGGGGCCCAGGAACGATGCGGCTGACGGCTGGCCCTTGGTAATGGTGGCTTCACCATTGGCGCCCTGCGAGACGAAGGTGCCGCTCTTGGCCAAGACCTCTGTCAGGTTGGCCTTCCTGTTCCGCTGTGTGCCGGCTCCATTCATCTTGCCGCGCTGTCGACCGTCTGTTTTGAAAGGATTTGATGCGCTTCCGAAGCCCATGCCAGTGGGCTTGGCTGGCACCGAAGGCTGTCCGAACGGGCTGCCGCCGAAAGATGATGGACCGGAAATGCCAGGCTGGGTCGTGTTTTTGCTGAAGGGTGTGTTTTGCGCGGGCGCGCCGAAGCCATTCGCGCTGCTGAAGGGTGTCGCCGCGGGCTGCTGGTTGCCGAAGGGAGTTAATGAGGCCTGTGCGCCAAAAGCAGCAGAGGTCTGGGCTCCAAAGCCAGTCGTCGCGGGCTGCAGGTTGCCGAAGGGAGTCGGGTTCGGGGTTGAGAAAGGTGACGATGAAGGCTGGGCTCCGAAAGGCGACGGGTTGGGCTGCGGGTTGCCGAAAGGTGTCGACGAGGGCTGGGCGCCAAAAGGCGCCGACGAGGAGGGTGTGCCGAAGGGTTTGTTGGCGAACGGGTTCGCAGCCGGGTTTGGGGAGGGACTCCCTGCCACAACTTGCATCAGTACATCCGCGTTTCTCTGTGATTTTTTGCGCCGCGCCATGTTGCCTTTGTTCTCTGCTTCAGACGCGCTGCTAGTTGGTTCTGTTTCTGTCCTTGTACGCGGTGTAGCCAAGAAAAAAGAAGAGACTGTCGTCTTGGTACTCCTCGCAGTACCCGACAGGATCCCGGAAGAATTTCCGGACCTTGGCGCGCAGCTGTGCCTCCGTCTCGCCGTCCTGCTATCGCTCTGCCGCGGCCTGCTGAAGCTCTGCATGAGCGCGCTCTAGATCTGCCACGGCCTGCTGTCGCTCGGTTTCGGCCTGTTGTCGCTCGGCCTCGGCCTGCTGGAACTTGTGTTGCCGTTTCTTTGCTGCGGCCTTCTTCCTCGCTTGCTTGGTTTGACGGACGGGCGGGTCCGCAGTTTTCTCAGGCATTGCGCGTGCGGTTTCGACGATGGTCTGGCTGCGTGCAAATCCCGCTAGTGGTGGGATTCCGAGGGCAGAGTTCGAGGACGGAAAGTCGGCGGCAGGAAGGCAGCAGGTGCGTGGAAGGAAGACGCGTGGCTGGCCTTTTTTTGCAGAGCTTTTTGTGCATGCTGCCGGGCGGGCGACGGGCAGAAAACAAAGGCTAGGGCGGGCGGCGGCGGTCGTGTCGCGCAGCTCTCACCATCGAGCGGGAACGGGCTGGGTCAGGGGCACTCATCGGGGCAGGACACTTACTGCCAAACCCGGGCTGGGCAAATGGACTCGGACTCTGTCCAGCCATTATGCTCCCCGCGCTACCTCCGCTGAAAGCCATGGACGCGACGGCGGAGGACGACCATTGGGATGCTCGCGACCAGGAGGTGTCGTCGGGGATGGTTCGCCGGTGGCTGCGGTCGTGTGCGGTGCAGCCGGTGCGCCGGCGCGGTGTTGTCGTCGGGGGTGGTTGGGGGTCGATGGGCGCACGACACCTCGCGATGTCGTGTGGGTGTCGCAGGCGCCTGCTGGTGTCGAGCTCCGATGCCGATGGTCAGCTCGCGCGCCTCGCCCTGTTCAACTGTTTTCAGAGTGGGCCCTGGCCCTGCCGCCTCACACCGCCCAGGTGGAGCCGCTTCCGGGCGGTCAAGGTCGCCAGTTGGCCCGAGTTCCTCCAACTTGGGCTGTGTCTACCCGCTGCTGCGGGGTCCGAGCGCTGCCAGCTGCCGCCGCGCATCCACCACGTGACTCGAACTTGGACGACACCACAGTCTCCACTGCGAGCCGTGTTGCTGCTGGGACTGTCTCAAGCTGTCGGGCAGGGTCGAGCTCCGTGCTTCCTGCAGACGCCCTCTCGCGCCTTCGTCTTGTCGCTGTCCGCTCGTTTGCTGGCAGTGCACTCGCTCGTGCCTCCAGAAATCAAAACCTTGCGTGTGCCTGGATTAGGAGTTGGTCGACAGAGAAGTGGCTGCGAGTTCTTGCGCCTGCTGCTGGAGATTGGTGTCTAAAACCGAGAGGCTGATTGATGTTAATATCGCGACTTTAACATGGGCGCCTGCATATCACGTATCTGGACATCTGGCATGGATCCCGTGGCTGCCTGTGCATACCTAAAGCCAAGGCCGCAGATACGCAACCGTCGTGGCATAGACAGTGTACTGAAACTGCAGAAGCCAGGTCTCCAGACCACCGGCTTGGTTTATCTCGGAAGACTTGCCACGAATAAACGGTCGGACTTTTCTGGAATGTGATATGTTAGCCTCTGAAATTATTGGACTCGAGTCGGAAAAGACGAAGCCGCCTTTGAGAACGAAGCTCATCACTCAGGCCTGACGGCTCGAACAAGCGGTGATGACCGGATATTGATGGATGCCCAGTGAATCCTCGTCAAGTCAATCACATACCTCGACTAGGTCAAGAGCGCAGTGCCTTGCCGACTGAAGCCATTGAACTAGCCAAGACATGTGCTAGAAAATTTGTTGACGCGTACTCACTAATGCCCAGGTTTGTTGATTCAATCGTCGACAACAGTCTGCGTAGCTAGAAGGCCAAATCGCCGGGGTTATTGTCTACTTTTCCGCAGAAAGTATTCATGCCGCTCTGGAAACATATCGCTTTTGCCTTCAGCAGCTCGAATGAGCAGAGGATGACCAGAGGCAGAGCGCAAGCGAGACCAATCTGTCCGTCGACAAGGTTCTCCCATTAGTGCTGTTGCTTGCCTGCCGGTAGGGTCACCCTTCCAAGCAGGCCTGACTAGTCTAATCAAGGACGAGAATCCATCAGCTCTCTGGTTCAGGAATGGAGTCGACACAACAGCCTTTCCTGCCGCTTGTTGATGCCGTCTTGATATTGTGGGCTAGGGCATGAAGAATGGAAAGAATCGCGGTCCGCCAGTGGCGATGAATATCGAGCCGGATGCAGGAGAAAGATTTGTGCATGTGGAAATTCTGATCGGGAGGACGGATCTTTTTCTAGGGCAGAGAACCAAAATATATCTGTGCTGCGCATAGAATGAGTCTTGATGATCCGACGAATACGAGGATTATTTGATGCCAGTGGCGTAAATGTACTCAGGGTAAGAGAAGTAAATGTAAAAGCTTTGCCCGAGTCTATGAGAGAAGACATACTAATGTAGATTGGCTATTATGTATGCAAATCGCCATCAAATGCGTGACGGCGATGTGGTTCCGATGGTGAGTTTGCGGTCTTCTGATGCAAAAGAGACTTGGTTGGTGTTTTTGTGTTGCTGTCTGGGATTTTGTGGGATGAGAGGTGAACAGGGGAGCAAGACCAGATAGAGCGGACCTGGGTGGTTGAGGGACCTGGCTGCTGTGAAAGGTCCAGTTCTGCCGCTGCATTCTGTTTTCCGTCCTGCTGTCTATGCGGGGGCGGTGTGATCCGAGGAGGCCTGGCCGTATCAGGCTATTAGGCTGGCCTACCAACAGGCGCCACCTCGACCCGTCATGGTGCCCGAGCGGCTCGAGGGACAAACAGCTGCATCAGAGAGCTCCCCTGGTACAAAGATATAGTCAACATAGAAGTGTAGGCGGAATACGTCAAAGTAACAGCTGCGGAAACCGTCCTTGGCCTGCAGATATGGTGAAGAACGCGAGTACTTACCATGCTTGACAGTCTCAGCCAGAAGATTGATGCTAGAAACGGGAGGGGCACGCGGCTGATCTCCTCTACACGTACTCAGACTCTGCTCAGAAGCTGAAAACAGCACAAAAAGGTGGGAAAGCAGGACAAACCTCGAGGGTCCCAACTGCAACGAATTTATTAAATGGATGACAGCTGGTGCTGTAAATTCTTTACTGAGTACGTGCCCCGGTTTCCAGGCCCACCATGAGTCCCCCAAGATTGTCTAGCTCTGTACATCCAAGCTTTGCTTACTTGTCAGATGTACTGTCTGCTTGCATCACGCCTGATGCCCTGACGGCCCCCGTAAGCCGACAAGATCCCCTTGGTTTGCACGAATGTCACCCAGCACCTTGACCCAACGAGCACAATGGCATCTCCTATTTATCGCTCAGAAGCTCCCACTCGTTCAATTTGCTTACAGTAAACCGCAGGCCAGGTGCGCACACCGCCCAGGATCATATACACACTACGACTGGAAGTTTCCGATAACCGGCGGACCACCATTCATCCTTGACATCTATTCCAAGCTCCGTTCTCCTGTCGACGTGAAGCTTGAGTAGCCGCTGACCCGTTTATATCATGGCAGTACAGTGACGAACGTCCCGACCGCTCCCAGATTTGCCACTGCCCAAAAGCAGCTACAGCCTTTTGTATCCCTCTCATACCGCAGTCCAGACAGTGTTTTCGGCGGAGCTAGTGAAGCAGAAGATCTTTCTTGAGGACCTAGCGCCAGCTTCGCAGGCGTTAGCCATATTCCATAAGTCCCCTGTTCATCAAACTAGCGTCAACGGAGAAGCCGAAGATGGATGTCGCTGACCAGATCATGACTGAAGATCAAAGAGCAAGCTGTCGCGAATCAGTTACAGCATTCCAATCCAAGATGTAGGCAGGAGGCCGTTCACCTGCAAGCAGCCAGAGCATCAGGCGAGAATAAGAGGAACGGGGCTCAGCCCACAAGACCGCCAGCTGCCCCAAGTATCGGCTTGCCGAAGTAGTAGATACTTCTGTCCATCACGGCAGTCTATACTACTCGGGAAGCCTACATCAGCAGGAGAGGCAGACCTGGCTGGTAATGAGTAGAGGTCAAGAACCTCCGCTGCTCGCTCCGGAAAGGTGCCTTTTCTACTTCCACAGTGTCCAACATCCAAGCAGCTCATAGTACAGATGCCACCGGCAACTGACAACTGGCTATCTGAGCATTTTTTCTGCTCTCGCCAGCCGGGAGAGTCGTTGCGAGGTGCCTCACTGATAGCCTCAAGTTCAAGCTCAATGATGACTGGGACAGGTAGGTGCGCGCTGCCCAGCTCAGGCCACTTTCTGAGGCGGTCACTACGCCACAAGAGAAGGATGAGCAGGGAGGTAACAGCCGTTGCCACTAACAGTCGTCAGTGCTCTTGGACTTTCACCACACCTTCCCCCATAGTGCCAAGGTTACTGCGATAGACCAAATACGAGAGCTAGCTAGACAAGAGCTGGTGCCTTTATGTAGTCTTCCTCCCCGGCTAGTATGTATAGCTCGTCATCATCCTCTTAATTTTCTGTCTGTACTGGCCGTCTTCTCCCAGTATCCCAACTCTCAAGAGCCCCCTGGCACACCCCGAGGCGGACCTGTCCATTGCGGCGAAAGTATCTATCGACAGGTCGTTTTGAGCATTCCCACCAACGTGATATTCCAGCACTGCAAGGATCTCGACGAGAAACTCATCGAGCCTGCCTGCGACTGAAGTGCTCAGAGATGACTCTAGACCACCGTGCAGGCCCTGCACCTCCTACGTCAAACACTACTGCGACGGCGAGTCCATCTATTGCGTGTCTCGTATATACCCTTAATCGGATCCATTACAATCCCCGTCGACTAGATAGCTGGATCTCTCCACTCTACGTGATGCTCCAGATTATCCGCAAGTACGTATCGTTATGCGGCTTGCGGCAAGTCGGGTTTCTTTCGGGGGCTATCTTGTTGGCATCCTACTAATCGGTTGTTTCTATGCATAATGTTTCTGTAGAGGGAAACAGGGGCTAAGTGTCTTGAGGCCGCCAGCAGCTTCCGGGCTGGGAACCGGATCCGCCCTTCTGAGGTTGTTGCCGCTTGTGAGAGCGGCAGAGCGAACTTACGCATGGGGCTCCTGTTAAGTATTGAACGAAAATGGTGGCTTCGGGAAGACGATGGTATCTGGGCCTTCTTGAACTGTGTGACGGTTGTGACTAGCCTTGTATTAAAGCCACGCCCTTATTTAGCAAAGCGAGCCACGCCATCGGGGCTGAGCTTGGGAGACGAAGGTGGCATGGCAGCGCACCTGCTCTATAAAGTCTTCCCGTGGCTTAGTCCAAGTGGTGGAAGGTCAGCGGCAAATAGCCAGCCTGTCTCGCTCTATATCAGCAGGGCTGAGGTCTTTGCCAGAAGATCAAGATGCAGAATGCCGTCGCTGGTATACAAAAGGCTCAACTCCAACGGTGGAACAGGAGGATTGTATATTCAATGGACTCCCCAAAGGGCTCAAAAAGCAACGTCATGTGCTTCCTTCATAAGATGGCACTCCGGGAGAACAACTGAAGTCCAGAAGCACATGCGAGATTGGAAAGGGGAAGGACGGCTAGGTGCGAGGCAACCTTGGTTACACGAATGGACTTATCATAGCCAAGTTCCCATGTTTTATAACTCCACCAAGCGGCCATATAATCTCAGAGTGGGATGCGCTGAAGGAGTTGGCAGAGAGCTTGTATAGTATTCGTAGAGGGACTGCGAAAGGCTTCTAGAGCTGATATCAGTTATGAAAAGGCCTGTGGAAAGCAAAATTTCGTAAATCATGACAGATAGAAGCGAGCAAGCAAAGATGAAAAAGAACTTCCGCTCAACCGCAGCCCAACCCTAGTGCAAGTACAGCATTGGTCAATGTGGCAAGAAAATGGCTAGTTTCGCTTGGCAGGGATCTCCTTGAATATAAGGCCCCCCTTCTTTCTACTTTTGTCTATCTTCAGCAAACCCAGCCGTCAGTCGAGGCCCAGAACGCCGTTTCCATCCAAGTCATTACGAGCATAAATTCATTATTAGTTAGGCATTCAGCGGGTTGATATCCTCGCCGGCCCAAGCCCCCTCCTGATCTCGTCCAGCTCGGCCAGGCCGCCCTTGTAGTGCTTCTTTCCCCTCTTCCCTCCCCTGTTCGGCTGGGCGCCGAGGAAGTCATCCAGGATGCCGTCAAAGTCCGACCGCATCGGCCCCTGTACGCTGGACGCCGTAGAAATCCCCGACACGATGGAGCCGACCTCGTCATCGCCAAAGTCGGCGGTATACTCCTCCTCAATCCGCTCAAAACGGGCATCCAGCAGGGTCAGGCCCTCTGTCCGCACCAGAGACGCCGAGGTCATTGAGTGGCCCGTCTTGTCCGTCAGCGCGCCCTTGCGCTTCTTGCGCCGCCCGCCGCTCGTTGTCGTCGTCCAGATGGATGACTGCAGCTCCGACGGCGCACCGGCAGCCCGGGCCGCAGCGGGACCCGGCTTCCTTTCGCCGCCCTGATCCTTCTTGAACTTCTTGAAGTCCTCGAGCCATTCCTGCGACGGGCCCTCGCTCGGCTGCTCGCCTGCCTTGACCAGCTGTGGCACTTCGTCGTCGTTGGACTCCTTTTCAGGCTTTGCTGTGGCGTCCGACTCCCAGCCATCGTCCTCGTCATAGTATTCATCCTCAAATTCGTGCTCGTTCAGCTGCTTCGCATCCTTGGCAAGCTCCTGGAAGATATCATCATCGCCGTCCTCATCAACGTATGCGTCGTCCTCGAGCGCCTCAAGGACCTCGCGAAGCCTTGGGTCCATGTCCGGCTGGAAGCCGGCGATGGCGTCCGGGACATCCTGCTGAGACTGGTAGGTGGCCCGGGGCAGATCCCTAGACGGCAGGATTTCTGCGTCTAGTAGGTCGCCCGAACGGTCCTGCAGGTCCATCTCACGCAGCGCATCCTCAAGCGACTGCTTTTGCTTCCCCTTTCCTTCATTCTGAACGGTCTTGGCCTCGACAAAGACGGCCTCGCCCTCGCCGGTACCCAGGTCGCGCATATGCTGCATGTAGTCATACTCGGTGTCGTCGAAGTAGATGCCATGGTTGGCGGCCTCGCCCTCGTTTTCGCGGATGCTCAGGGCCTCGGAGCCCAGCTCCGAAGCCAAATCGTCCAGCTTCTTGCCCTTGGCGGAGGAGGCATTGGGCAAGTGTGTTGGGTTGAGCACCATGGACGGCGCGGACTCGTCATGGATAAGAGGGTCATTTTGCGGTCGGTGCACCAACGTGAAGTGCGTCGCCGTTTTCTTGTCTCTTCACGGAGCAGATTCTTGCGTTAGCAAATATGGCGATAGGGGCCAGCGCGAAGGGCCCCAGGAAAGTGGCCAGGCGTCTTTGCAACCCCAGCGAGACTCACATCCACTTTCCCCGCGCCATGGCGAAGGTGTTTTACGGGAACTCTGGGGAACAAAAGCAGCGCGTACGGGTCACTTGTGGTGGTGCCAGATATTTGCGGACGGCAATGATCGTGGCGCTTGCGAAACTTTGATGCGCAGGGGGATATTCAAAGATCAGCCAGTTTGTGTGCGCATGGGACCTTGATGGAAACGGCGGGGTGGCCAAGGAACAAAAATTCAGCACAGAAAATAAAGCGGGCCTCGCCGTTATCGCTGTTATCTCCGCTGGAGCTCGCCCACTGAGAACCCTCTGCCGGCCGCGCGGCACTCGCCTGGAAGGCCCTGGGCAGCCCTGAGCCCCCACCGACGTCAGCGAAACTGCCCCGCGCCAGGACGATCCATGCGACTGTGACTCCAAGGGACTGGCGCGCAGAAAGCGGTTTGGACGGATTTTTTCCCTTGCCCCTCAAAATACCGAATTAATCAGCAGGCGCTGCGCTTGTCGCACTCTTCCCATCCATATTTTGTTGACGGCGCCACCGTTGCTTGATTTTAAATCGTATCGCCGTGGGCAGCGCTCCAGAAGGCAGAATTGCGATCGATACCTTTGTATTCCCAAACGAGAAACCCCGCGCGGGATAGCGTCACCAGTCAAAATGGTTCTGGCAAAGTCGAAAACCTCTGTCGGGCTCGGAAATGCCCTGATGAACGATCGTTTCGGCAAGGGCAAGGGCACCGACAGGAAAAAAGGCGGCGCTGTCACCAGAACAAACCATGCCACGGGCGAGCAGGTAATTCGTCCTTCAGGAGCCACCGCGCACCCCTGGTGGCGCCGGCGGTTGCTAGGCCAGTGCTAACTGTTTCCGCCGACAGTACATCACCAACGACAGGGAGGAGGCGTCGTGGGTCAAGATGCGCTCGGTCACCGAGCAGGGTGCCCTTGACGAGTTCCTCTCGACCGCGGAGTTGGCTGGCACCGACTTCACGGCCGAAAAGATGAACAACGTCAAGATTGTCCACACCGATCAGAAGAACCCGTACCTGCTCTCGGCTGCGGAGGAGAGGGTGGTTCTCGGCAAGCAGAAGGCGCACAGGGCGCGGCTGACTGTGCCGCGTCGACCCAAGTGGGATTCATCAACGACTCCGGAGCAGCTCGACGCCATGGAGCGCGATAACTTCCTGAACTGGCGCCGCGGGCTCGCCGAGCTTCAGGAAAACAACGATCTGCTCATGACCCCATTTGAGCGGAACATTGAGGTGTGGAGGCAGCTGTGGCGAGTTATTGAGAGGTCCGACCTGGTTGTGCAGATTGTCGATGCACGAAACCCGCTCATGTTCCGGTCCGAGGACCTGGAGCAGTATGTCAAGGACGTCGACCCCAAGAAGGAGAACCTGCTCCTCATCAACAAGGCCGACATGATGAGCCACAACCAGCGCATGCAATGGGCCAAATATCTCAAGGGCGCCAAAATTGCCTATAAATTCTTCTCTGCGCAGCTTGCCAAGGAGATGAACGAGGCCAGGGATGCCGAAAGCGAATCTGAGGAAGAGGAAGACGCGGCGGAGGGGTTGGCTGCTGCAGAGGGCGGTGCGAGTCTTGAGTCAAAAGACGCCGAGAAGGGTGAAAAGGACGTTGAAGTTGACGCTGCAAAGGAGGAGGTTGAGGATATGGACACAAGGATCATCACAGTGGAGGAGCTGGAGGAAATCTTCCTCAAGCACGCCCCTGAAAATGAAGGCAAGTACTTGGTGTTCGCAGCTCCCACTCAGAAACCGAGCGACCCAGTCACTGACCGTGAAAAAATAGATCCGAACCGCAAGATGCAAATCGGCTTGGTCGGATATCCCAACGTTGGAAAGTCATCGACGATCAACGCCCTAATAGGATCGAAGAAGGTTTCAGTCTCTTCGACTCCTGGCAAGACTAAGCATTTCCAGACAATCCATCTCAGCGACAAGGTTGTGCTATGCGATTGCCCGGGTCTGGTCTTCCCCAACTTTGCGACTACCAAAGGAGAGCTTGTCTGTAATGGTGTCCTCCCGATCGACCAGCTCCGCGAGTTCACCGGGCCAGTAGCACTGGTTGCCAATAGGATACCCAAGGCTTTCCTGGAGGCCGTGTACGGCATCACTATTCGGACACGCCCAGCGGAAGAGGGCGGTACGGGCGTTCCAACGGCGGAGGAGGTCTTGGTCGCATATGCTCGTGCGCGTGGTTTTACCAAGACAGGCAATGCCCAGCCAGACGAGTCGCGGGCGGCGAGGTACGTCCTGAAGGACTACGTCAACGGCAAGCTTCTATACTGCGAGCCGCCTCCTGGTGACTACGACCCTGCCGAGTACAACCGCGAGCTGTACGACTTGGCCCACCTGCCGACGAAGCGCAGGCTTGCGTTGATGGCGGCTCTAGATGCCATGTCGATCACGGACGACACTATTTCACTCGCCGGGACGGAGCTCCAGGCGCTGCCGGCAGGACCCAAGACCGAGAAGCTGGACAAGGGTTTCTTCGCGGCGGGGCGCAACGCAGGTCACCTCAACATGCCGTTTAGCCACAAGTATACCGAGCAAGGTGTGGCCTCGGGCAAGCAGCTGAGCGGCAGGAAGGCCAAGATCATGGCCGCGCTTGAGAACAACGTGGACCCCAAGGACGCGCGACTGATGTCGACGGGCAAGAAGCACTTCAAGGGTGGGCAGAAGCACAAGGCCAACAGGCGTCTGGCCAAGCAGGACGAGGACTAGGGGCGCTTGGTTTTATAAGGAAATATGGCGTTAAAGGCGTGACTTTGATGCATAACGGAAGGTGGGTAGGATCATGGTTTAAGAGGGCGGAAAATCACAAGTCGTTCAAAATGATGGGTCCCCATGTGGAAATTGTTACCATAGTAAGACTAGCGCACGGGCTCAATTGAACCCCGAATTTAGCCCAACCCCACGCAGGACTGAACTGCAAGAGACGCGACGCGACGGTCAGGCACAGGCAGGCGTGTAAAGTGCTCCGCCAACCGATATCTTGGGTCCGCCGAGTGACGAATTCCTCGGCTTTGCACTGTAGCGGACCGCACAGCAACCACGCCCAGCAAGATGCCGTCAGCAAAAACAGTAGAAGAGAAGGGCGAGTCCTCGACGGCGGCAGCGAAAAAGGCGCTGACCGCGACGTCAAATGGCTCCCCCAACTACGAGCTGCCATGGTAGGCCCCGAACCCCAGCTGTGTCTCCTGTGTGCTGTCTGCTCCGCCGAGGAAGCGACAAGGCACTGGCGATCATGCGCTGACCTTCTGCCCCGTGGACAGGGTGGAGAAGTACAGACCGATATTCCTCGACGACGTGGTCGGCAACACCGAGACGATCGAGCGGCTAAAGATCATCGCAAAAGATGGCAACATGCCGCATGTCATCATCTCTGGCATGCCCGGTATCGGAAAGACAACGAGCGTGCTCTGCCTGGCGCGGCAGCTGCTGGGCGATGCGTACAAGGAGGCGGTGCTGGAGCTGAACGCCAGTGACGAGCGAGGTGCGGCGTCCCCCTCTCATATTGCCCCTATTTGCGAGGATGATTTGCCCAAGCACGGGGGGTAGACCGCAAACGACTGACAAGCACGGGCCTGCCACATACAGGAATCGACGTCGTCCGCAACCGCATTAAGGGCTTCGCGCAAAAGAAGGTCACGCTCCCTGCCGGGCGGCACAAGCTGGTGATCCTGGACGAGGCCGACAGCATGACGTCGGGCGCGCAGCAGGCGCTCCGGCGGACGATGGAGATCTACTCCAACACGACGCGCTTCGCCTTTGCGTGCAATCAGTCCAACAAGATCATCGAGCCGCTGCAGTCGCGGTGCGCCATCTTGCGATACGCGCGCCTGACGGACGCGCAGGTCGTCAAGCGGCTGATGCAGATCATCGAGGCCGAGGGCGTGCAGCACAGCGAGGACGGGCTGGCGGCGCTCGTCTTCAGCGCCGAGGGCGACATGCGGCAGGCCATCAACAACCTGCAGTCGACGCACGCCGGGTTCGGCTTCGTGTCGGGCGACAACGTCTTCAAGGTCGTCGACTCGCCGCACCCCATCAAGGTGCAGGCCATGCTCAAGGCGTGCCACGAGGGCAACGTGGGCAGCGCCCTGGACGGGTTGCGCGAGCTGTGGGACCTGGGGTACTCGAGCCACGACATCATCAGCACCATGTTCAAGGTCACAAAGACGATCCCGACGCTGAGCGAGCACGCCAAGCTCGAGTTCATCAAGGAGATTGGGTTCGCGCATATGAAGATCCTCGAGGGCGTGCAGACGCTGCTGCAGCTGAGCGGGTGCGTCGTCCGGCTGTGCAAGCTGAACATGGACCCCAAGAAGTTTGAGAGGTCCTCGGCCAAGAAATAAAGGCACTGCGCTTCTTCCTCTTGCAACCTTGCTTTGTGCGACTCCTGCTCATATCATGTTATCCCCCAAAGTGATGATTGTTTTTTTTGTGATTCTCTGTCTGCTTTCTCAGGCGTGGCTCGGCGTTCAGGGTCAATGGGAGGAAAAGTCATGTTTTAGTCTGAAGCGCCCGGCAATCGGGCAAAATACATGAATGTGTTCCACGCTATCTCCCTTTGTAGGTCTGTCTTGATGCGCATGATAAAACGCCGTGTCCACTTCCCAGATCCGGCTTGTAGTTTATACAGAGATTTTGACAATGGGTACCGATGGATCACAAGCCGGCATATTCATTTCTTTCCTTGTTCGCTTGACTCGGTCGCCCCATCCTCGAGATCTTGCAGCTCTCGCTCATACGCGGCGCGGACCATCTGGCTGCGGATCTCCTTTCTGCGCTGGCGCATGTTGGCCTCGTAGATGCGGAGCTGGTTGTCCGCCTCGATCATACCTCCAAACACCATACCAGACATTTGGATATAGCTGGTGTGAGCGTGTCAGCGATTTTCCATACTTGGGTATCACTACCGTGCCATGTGTGTGTAACTACTAGAGACAATTGGGTAGGCACATCAAAGGACGCAGCACATGGGTGTGATCACCCACTTGCAACCGAAAAGACAGAAAAGGAAAACATGCCAACATACGTCTTGAATTGGATTGTAAGCCCCCGGTATACAGGCGACATAAAATAGCCGATTCCGCCCAGCACAGCGAACCCGAGACCCCATCGCGCGGCGCCAGAGGCCGCTCCCCGCGCCGCCGCCTGCCCGGCCCCGACGGCCTCCTCTCCCTTCAGGACGTCGTTGCTGCGCATGTCGGCTTTGTCTGCAGCGCGGTCGGGGAGTGCGGGCAGTGATTGGGAGTGCGAGCGCTCCAATTGGGATTTTGTGATGCGGCGATGCAAGTTGGAAGGGCCCTTGCGGCCTTCATCGGGATTTGGTCGCGGTGGCGTCTCCGCTTTCCCTTTTTGCGATTCTGGAGTCGATCTGATGACCTCACTGGATCTGGAGATAAAAAAATCTACCTGGCACCTAAGTATGGCAGACGCCGGCTTTTCGGCTGAACCATTCAGAGCACAAATGCTTGAGACTAGGATGCACTGAGAGAGTAGTTCCAAATGGTTATTACGCTTTCTGTTTAAATTTTGTCCAACAAGATCGCCGGCATCAGTTTCCCGCGCCTCGATCTTGGGCCAATTCCAGTCTGATCATTGCACAAACGCGCTGCAGCCCCGAACTTTATTCGCTTCCAGAATATCAAATCTTCACAACACACAATAAAATACCCCTAGGCATTCAGTTTAAGGAGTCGCAGAGAAACGGGCCCCAAAAGATGCGCCTTCATGAACTAAAACAGGCCAGTGAACAGCACAGTATTTCCACGGGGTCCGTCACAGAGCCCGAGGGTTCGGCAGAATTCTCTCTTTCTGGATTTGGGAACTCATTAGCAGAGTGGTACGTAGAGCTGCTTTCAGATTCCGAGGATTCAGACGGTGTGGACGTGTAAATATAGCTTTCTACCTCTCTCTGGCCAGTTATCAGTCCGGCCAGCTCCCTACTTGGGACGGGCTTTCGCAGCCATGGCCTTGTCGGTCGGGGCGTCACAATTTGCGGGTGATTCACCCGCATGATGGGCAGGTATTCATGGGAGCAGCTGTTCGCCTTGCCGTAAAAGAGCCCATCACGCCTGCAGTCACTCCTCGGACGCACTCCGTGACTGGAACCGCGCTCGTGGAACCGCATGGGAAGGTGATTTCCGTGCCACACCCCACGCTGGTTTGCCTAGACGCTCAGCGTGCCCTTTGTGCTGGGCACCTCGGTCTCCTTGCCGGGGATTCGGGACGTCGCGGTGCGCACGGCAACGGCCAGGGCCTTGAAGGCGCTCTCGGCGCGGTGGTGGTCGTTGTCGCCCCGGAGGCAGTCGACGTGGAGGGTGACGCGGGCGGCTGTCGCGAAGCTCTGCATGCAGTGCGGGATCATCTCGCACGACAGATCGCCGATCTTCTCGCGCTTCAGGCCCAGGTCCACGACGGCGAAGGGCCGGTTAGATATGTCGACCACGGCGCGCGACAGGGCCTCGTCCAGCGGCGCGTACGCGAAGCCGAACCTAGCGATGCCGGCGGCGCTGCCGAGGGCCGACTTGAAGGCGTCGCCCAGCGCGATGCACACATCCTCGGCCGTGTGGTGGTCGTCGACTGTTGGGATGCGAGAGAGCGGGTGTCAGTCGGCGGCCGAGCAGTGGCTAGGAGGGTGGTGGCGTGATGGTGGCGTACTGTGCAGGTCCCCCTTGCAGTGCAACAGTAGACTCCAGCCCGCGTGCTTAGACAGGGCATGAAGCATGTGGTCGAGGAAGCCAATTCCTGTGTGTATGCTGATCCTCTGCGACTTGCTCGCCTGCGAAGCATGACCCTCGGCGTCCTGCTTCAGGAGATCAGGGTGCGTGTCCGGCGGCAGCTCGCCGCCGTCCAGGTTCAGCGCAAGCTTGACCTTGGTCTCGTTGGTATCGCGAGCCAAAGCCGCCCATCTCGCTGGCGGCGCCATTTTCGGACGCTTCTTTGGGATATTTCTAAAGGAATGGTATGTGGAGTGGTAAGCGAATGAGGAGAGAACTATATCTCGTTGTAGAATAAGGCAAGGCTGCAACAGAGAATGGCTAGGTCGATACGTCTAAAACAAGACGAACTTGATCGATAGTGATATTTTCGACTCGATCTTTGTCCGACATCACAGCGCCCTCCAGGAGGGGCAAGCGCATGGAAATACCGCGAGCGTGGTGACTGCAGTGGCTACTGCGTCCCTGAGGGGAGCTCCCCACAGCAGCTTACACCCCTGTCGTATGGTCGCTACCCCCGCCACCCAGGAGCAGGGGTGTGTTATCGGGAGTTTCTTATCGGGCGTGTCCTGAAAAAAAAAAATCGCAATCCAATTGTCGCGACGGCCGACACAGCGTCTTTTGCCTGCTGCGGTCCAGCGAACACAGCCATTGCGTCAATCCACGAAACATAGATAAAAACACCCACCCCGAAACCCACGACCTCCACTACAATGGGTATTACGCGCACGAAGACGGTGAAGAACAAGATCTCTTCCAAGAGGGGCGGCTCCGGCGGGGGCAAGTCAAAATCCGATGGCGGCGACAACTTCGTCAAGTCCAAGTCCAAGAAGCCCAGCGGCAAGGCGCCCTCGTCGCAGATCAAAGGCAGACCGTCGATTTCAGATCTGATGAAGAAGAAGAAAAAGCGCGTCTACACCGAGAAGGAGCTTGGGATTCCGAAGCTCAACATGATCACCCCAGTCGGCGTGGAGAAGCCCAAGGGCAAGAAAAAGGGCAAGGTGTTTGTAGACGACCCTGTAAGTAGACTCTCGCGTGAACCATGTGTCGAGGTCCGGCTGCAGCCAGTTCCCGGGACAATGCTAACTTGTCCCCGCAGGAGAGCATCAACACCATCCTCGCCATGGTCCAAGCCGAGAAGGAGGGCCAGATCGAGTCCAAGATCATGAGGGCGCGCCAGATGGAGGAGATCCGGGAGGCCAGGAGAGCTGAGGCGGAGAAGAAGGAAGCCGAGAGACAGGCCAAGCTCGACGCGACCAAGGAGTCACTGCGGAAGAAGCGGAGCAGGAGTAAGGCCGCCGGCAAGGATGACGACAACGACGTCAGCGACATCACTGTGGCCGGCTCGAAAGCAACCAAGAGCGCTGCAAAGAAGAAGAGGGTATCATTTGCCTGATTTTCTTTTTGCTTGCTTTCATGTCTCTATCTTTCATGTTTTTTTCATGTTGGGCACACCATTGCGAGGCGTTACGTTGGGGTTGGGCTACTCTTTGCATTGCGCCAGAGGCGCGCGAACGTTGGCGGCGAGAAAAAGCAGGGGGTAATGGATGGCTACAGTGCCACGATGGCTTGATCGTTTAGCCGTGTGATGAACATCCTGTGTTTGCTCGCAGTATACCTCCTGATATCCATAACTGTTAGGCAATGCTACTAGGGGTACTCGCTGCATATGACCAGCGAGAATATACATGTCATTTTAAATTCTAAGAAGATGATGCGCCGATCTAGGCCCGTCCCATGGGTCTATCTATGATGCTTGTATGTCGAGTATTACAAGTGAGGTCGATTAAATTGCGCTTGTTCAGTCCTCTTCAAGCTCACCGCGCTTGACGATCATTCTGCGTCGCAGGGGGTCGAATCCGATGGCCCCCGGGGGCTTGGGTTCGATAGTCTCGTCCGACACTGATCGATTGAAGTTAAGGTCGATGTCGGAGGCAAGGGTCCTGAGAAAGTTCTCGATCTACACGAAATTAGCATGCTGTGGAACAGCCGTGGTCGATGACGAGCGGCAGGAGTTTCTTGGAGGGCCATACCGGTCGCCTGTGCCAACGGCCACCTCCAAGCTCGAACCAGGACAGATGGCCGCCAAGCGAGGTGCTGCAGTGCACCGTGAATGGGTTCTGTTTGAACTCCTCGTACGGCACAGCTTCATCGACAGCAATCTTTATGTGATAGTCAGCGATTGAAACTAGAAGATCGGGCGTTGAGAAGTCTCGACTGCGTGTACATACCGGGTCATCAGTCGCGCTGATCGCCAAGAATGGTATCCTTATACCCAGGATAGCATCGGAAGAGGAGGCATCTCGGTAATACGCCTCTTCCGTGGGGTATCCCCAGCTAGGACATCTGGCGAGTAGAGTTTAGTTAGCTGCATGCGAACCACCAGAGCGGCGGGTGGTGGCGGATAAATACTCACTGTACTGCGCGGTCGAATTCGTAAAGGTACGTGACATTCTCGATTCTCTCCAAGTCGAGTTTGCTGTGCACCTTGAGCGTCGCTTTGTGCTCGGCAACGAGTCTCTTTACGTTGGCTAGCAGAATCTGTGTGAGCTTCGCTCATTGAAATTTGGAAAGGATGATCACGCATCGACTTACAGCCCATGACTCTCTGATACACATAAAGCCCCAGAGTACTTCGTTTCAGTGCCTTGTTCGAGACCTCGAGGTTGAACGGGTTGCCGACGGCCATGGCTCCAGATAGGAGGCATTTGGCCCCTTCCTCGCCAACGTACTGAATCTCTGGGTGGTTAGTAAGATAAGCAAAGAAGTGCTATGTAAACAAGTAATAGGACCTACGTTGGTGAGAATGTTGGCACCAAGGGAGAATCCGAGGCCGAACAGCGGGCGGTTGGGGTACTTCGCTCGACACCATTTGACAACCTGCCTGACGTCCCAGGTCGCTCGTGCGTTGAAGAGCACGCCGCTGGTGATGGCGCTCTTTGCGCAGCCCCTGGCGTTGACGACGATGACGTCCCAGTCGGATCCCTCAGCCAGCAGCGGTTGTATGGCCTCCCTCAGGTACAGCTCGTAAGAGCCACCGGATAGGCCGTGCAGCACGACCAGCATCGGGCGGCGGTCGTCGGATCCAAGGGCAGCAAAGTCCTCGTCCGAGTAGTATGCGGTGCGAGGGGGCAGCGTCTCGTCCACATCCTTGTGAGGTGGGACGGCAAAATCGACAGCAAAGGAACCAAAATAGGTGGCGTGGTCCGCGTTGAATATCTTCCTCCTGTAGTAGATGGGCGGGCCCTCGGCCTTCACCGAAGTCCACATGGTCTGGAGATGTCCATTGAACAGCAGAGGGTTCAGCCGGCAGGAAGGCACGCTGGCCTTGCACACATCGGCGAGGTTTTTCTTCTCTCCGTCTTTGGTACGGAGGACGAGGGTTGTCGGCGCGTGCGTGAAGCGGATGCCCGCCAGGCCCAGCCAGGAGCCCACCATGTTGGCACACCTGCGCAGCGACAGCTTGATGGTCGGGGAGCGTGAAGCGAGGGAAAGCGCGGTATTGGCGGTGGCCAGCTGGAAAACCACACGATAAGAGATAGTGATGCAGGACCAGAAGGACGGCGGCTGCAATGCGACGTTGCCTTGATCCACAGCCTAGCGATGCACCGACAGAGGATCTGGAAGCGCACAGCTGCCTGCATGCAGCGGAATGCGAAGTTTGAATACTGCAGACAGGCCCGGACATCGGGCCCATCATTTGCTCCGCCTCGCCCAGTCGAGTCCCAGGCCCCGGGCATGACTTCCAGAACAGGCTGCCCGTAGTGCCGTTGCGGGACCGCCCGAAACGTTGGGATGTGGGCACACGCAGGCGCGGGAATCAGGGATGCCTCGGCAGTGTTCCCTGCCCATAAGCGCTGGACTCGCTGCCTCGGCCTAGCCCCACACCAAGCCCAACAACCAGCGCCATAACGACGTCAGGCGCATCCATTAAGCTTCAAACGGGGACTGCAAGGAACCTGCATCACGTGCTGATCGCAGCCGCAAATGGAAGGCTCGGGCCAACCGCTGAGGTAAGCCGCTGGGTGGGCCGTCGGGCGCTGGGCCGCCAACTGGGCGAATGGTGGTGGTTCATCCCATGAGAGCCGCATGCTCCTGCCAAATAGATCTCGCAAAGCCATTGATTTCCGTGAATGGATACGCATCGCCCGACGTGGCTTCCTCCGCTCGTCGACACCACCGCAGCTGCTGCTCAGTGAGGAGGGATCGCCCGACCCCGCCTGGCGCACGCAGCCACTCACGATGCAGCCTGTGGTCTCGCGCCCGGAACGGTCGTGTTAGCAGCCCAGTCGAGCGCGCTTTCCGTTTTCCCCAACCTGCAGCCAGTCGCTGCGCCTGCCGCTGCTGCGATGGCCTACCACCACGGCTTTGGGCCGCACCCGGGCCCGGGCCAGGCCTTCGACGGCCAGTCCTCACCAATGTCTGCCGCGCGACCCTACGCCGCGCCCCAGTTCCAGCACCCCGCCGCCCTCGCACACCAGCCGTACCACGGCGCGTCGCCCTCGGCATATCTCCCTCCTCAGGGCCCGCTGTATGCGCAGCAGCAGCAGCCGCAGCAGCAGCAGCAGCCCGCCCAGTCGCTCCCGTCGCTGCACACGCACAACCTGCACCACCGCCCGCTGCCTCAGCAGCAGCAGCAGCAATACCCTCACCCGATCCACGCGCCGCACCAGCAGCTCGATCCGTCGCCGCTGACACCCCTCCCGGCGCCGGTCGGCTACGCGACCCCGACGAGCGCCGCCCCTCGCACCTATGCTGGAGCCTTCAGCACGGCATCCTTTGCGCCTCCCCAACGCTTCCCCCCGAACCAGTACCAACACCAGTCGCCGAGCCATCACGTCCAACCTTTGCCTGCGCAGGGCCGCGATCCCAGGGCCGCGCTGCCACACCCGCCGTCTCGACCATCTCCTCTCCAACAGCAACAGTCGCTCCCGGCACAAAACCACGCGCCACAGCAGAACACCTCTCAACAACATCCGCAGCTGCTGCAGCAGCAGTCACAACACCAGCAGCCACATTACCAGCAGTCACAGTACCAGCAGGCACAACAATACCAACAACAACAACACCAGCAGCACCAGCAGCAGCAGCAGCAGAACCACCAACAAAACTGGCAGAACCACCATCAGAACCTGCAACACCACCAGTCGAGCCCGCAGCTCCATAAGCCGGGCCCTCAACAGCATCAGAGCCTACAGCAGCAACAGTCGCGGAGCCCTCAGCCAGCCCCGCGCGCGCCTCCCCCGGGACGACCAATCGGCGGGGATATAGTGATCAATATCACCGATATGAAGACCCGGCCAGGATCAGGAGATGGAAAGGGGGCCATCCAGAAAGGGCGGATCGGCTCACCAAGTGCACCAGCACATAAGTCGCTCTCGAAATCTCCAGCCATGGCAAACTCTCCTCTGTCGCGGTCCCCCGCCCTCCACAAAGTACAGACTGCCGGAGTAGCAAAAGCAACGGGGCCGCCGAGGTCTCCAGCCCTTTCAAAATCTCCTGCGCTTTCGCATTCACCTGCCGTGGCCAGGTCCCCCAGCATCCCGTCTCAACCGCCCCTCGATCATCCTTCAATCTTGATTCATGTTGCGGATGAGTGTCTGGTCAAGGCACAGGAGGGAGCGTTGCGGCTGGCTGCCTCCTGCACACCGGAAGAGCTGAATGAATATCACAAGCTAGTCGCAACCGGGCTGGCTTGTCTCGAGGCCGCAATCTCGTCGAAGAAGCTCCCACCGCGTATCGAAGCCAAGGCTCGTCTCCGCTACGCTGGAATTGTCACAGAGGAGACGGAGAATTTGATGGATGCGGAAACAATGCTCACAAAGGGAATTGCGCTGGCAGACAAGGTGAGATCTTGCAATAGATGCCGGTACGATGCTTGAGCCTATGACTGACATGTTGTGCAGCGTCTCTTTCACGATCTGAAGTATTGCACCCAATATCTCCTGATGAAGGTGCTGTTCAGGAGAACACCCAAGGCCGCTCTGGTAGCTTTGAACAAAACCATAAACGACTGCGACACGTAAGTCTTGTGCTCATGACTCCCTTCCGCAATCTTCTGTGTGCTAACTGATTCGCAGGTTTAAACACGTGTACTGGTCATATGCTTTCCGGCTGCTCAAGGTCTCGTTGCTATTACAGTCGCCGGCTTCTCCTGACGCGACAGCAGTCCTTGAGTATTGCAAGGACATCACCACTATCGCTTCTCGGAGAGGAGACCGCGCGATATACGTATTCACGTCGCTTGTTGAGGGCCTCGTGCATCTCCGGACCAACAGGACAGATACCATTGTGCGCGTTCAGGACTGCATTGCACAGGCGGCAAAATACCAACTGGAGTCCTCGGCCCGGCTCCCGCAACTGGAGGTACTGTCACTTTTGCTGGACCTCGCGTGCAGTCTTCGACAGAAGCAGCCCGAGGCCTCGCTGCAAAAGATGAGAAATCTGCAGAATATGCTGGAAGTTGCATACAAGTCCTCGTGGGAAACCTCGGAGATTCTGCTGCCTCTGGTCCGGGATCAGCCTTCGTTGTCCACAATCAGCACCGACACGTCGACGGTTGTCCGGCCCGGTGAGGGCGATACTGACTTCCTGGTCGTCAACTTCATGTCCATTGCAGACGTGCTTTCTCTCAGGTGTGTGCCGTGCCCATTGATAGCGTGCTTTTACCGTTGTGTCGAGCTGCCAAGCTGACGAGAACTATACAGCTACACATTGAGTGGCATAGCGATGCTTTATACGGTGTCTGTGACAGGAGATGGCACCGGCGGACAGGTAGTGGATTCTAGATGCCCGGAATCGTGGAGAGAAGCGTTGAAGTCACTGTCCACATTTGCCTCCAGAAAGCTACCTCCCGAGGCGCGACTGTCGCTCCAGCCGGCAATGCGAATGGCGAGGTGGCACGCAGAGCTGAAATGCTATTTGTTTGTCCTCCTCGGCTTGACGAGCGGAACTTACAGCGAATGGGCCGAGGTTCAGCGGTGTGTCAACAGCATCGACGAGCTCATGGAAGAGTCTCTGGACGCGAACATCCAAGACCTGGCCTATTACTTGAAGGCTATCTGCTACCAAGGGCGATGCAAGCTAGACGAAGCACTGGCGATATTCTCCGGCGAACGCTTCGCCATCCGCCACCCCCGTGGATCGGACGAGAGCACAGTGCCGCGCGAGCTCTGCATCATGGCTGCTTTGCATCGTCTCTGGATCATGGCAAGCCCCAAACATCAGAACATGACCAAGACTATGGAGATCGTCGAAGAGCTCCGGGGCATCTGCGAAGGCCACCCGGACCCGGACGTGAAAACGGTCTTCAACCTCGTTATGGCGTCGATCCGGACCGATCCCCCCGAGACAATCAACCAAGTCAAGAGGTACATCCAGGGGGCGCTCAGCGGATCTCAGTCGAACCGCAACATCCAGTGTCTCTCGATTGCGCTGAACATAATGCGTTTCCGGCTGTTCGAAGGGGTTGTTGGCGACCAAGCGCTGAAAAGCGCCAAGGCGGCGTTGGCACAGGCCAACAAGGTGGGCAACCTGCTCTGGAAAAGCGTGGCAGAGGGCATGCTTGCGTCGTCGTATGCCATGCAGAGTCAGCGTGATGAGCACGCGAAGCGATACGCTGACGCGGTGAGGTTTGCCAACGAGGCGGCAGCCAAAAGCGCGGCAGTCCCCTGAGACTGGCCCGGGCTAGGCTGTGGCCGAGAAGTATAGTGAAGGCGTTTCTTTTCCCCTTTCATCCCTTGCCCTTCCATTCTTGCTCTGTCTTCTCGATTAAACTCATACCCGACCTCGCGGCCGTCGGGAAACACCAGTGGGCGAGATTTGCATAGTTTCCTAGGCTTGGTTTTGGCGATGCATCGAGGGCGGCGGTATGGATCATCGCTCTCACCATACCACGCAGCGGTTGCGGTTGCTATTTTGTGCTTCGTCTCACAGGAGTTTCCATGCAAGCTATACCCATTAATAGCCACTGTAATTTAACCAACAGAATTTTGTCCCAGTCGCGGCTCACTGCGATACCATCTCAGAACCCCTAGCATTCAAGAAGAAATCTAGACCTAGACTTCCGTGAGAATGCGCATTTGGAAGTTACAGTTGATGTTGCATTTCTGGTGGGGGCGGGTTAAGCAGGGATGCGGGTCGGGGTCGATCCCGACGTCTTGGGCGCACCTCTAGAATGGACCGAATTGCAGAATTGGCGATAAGCCGCCGATAAGCTACCTGGTGGTTGTGGGACAGAAAAAAGTTCAGCCGGCCCTGAGGATCCTCAACTGCTCTACCGGATTCGACCGACACGTCGCGAACGGCCCGACGACTTGACTTTGCACCCCCGTCCGGAGCAGACGTGGCCGCAATGTTGTCTTTAGCAAGAAGCGGCCTGCGCATTCCTCCGGGAGGCCTGCACCTGCAGACCATCCGTCGTGACCTGCTCCTCTCCAGTACCCTGGTCCGCTCGAGCCCGCGACGGCTGTACAGCGCGGACAACTCCCCCGGCGCCGAATCGACCCCGGCGGATCAGCCCGCTCCGAGCTCTGACGCGAAGGAGCTCCCGGATGCGCCAAATCCTCCTCCTCGGACTCTCAAGCCCCGCATGCCCCCGACGCCAAAGCCCAGATTGGCTGGGAAACGGAAGGCCAAGCAAGGTAAAGACTCTTCGCCCGCAGGAGCCTCTGAATCGAAGCCAGAGATAGATCAAGAGTCTTCCCCTGCCCCCGAGGTTCAAGATGGAGATGGAGCTGCCCCGCACACGTCCACGTCGTCGACCCGTCGTCACAAGGTTGCGCAGTCCAAGTCAAGAACAAATGTGTTCAAGTCGGGTCAGATGAGCCGCATGTGGCGCGAGTCTCTTGAGATTCTGAGGGATCTTCGGGCCGCCCATCTTGACATCGGCAAGCGGGAGGGCCTCCTTCCGAAGATCTGGACCGAGCCATCAGCCGCGGCCGAGAACAGACCCAAGCAGCAAGATTCTGTTCCTTCCCCCACTGCGGGCAAGGGTCGGGCGGGTGAACTGAGTCCCGATGCCAAAAAGGCGGCGGATCTGTTGTCTCAGCAGATTTCAAAGGCTGGAGCTTCGGGGCTTTCAAACGTGGGCCTGAGTGCCCTTCCCAGTGCAAAGACCCTCAACACGGTCAATCCAGATGACAAGGAGAGGCAGGTGGAGCTGCTTAGTAGCGCCCTGAAGGTCTTGCGCAAGGTCCTGCTCGACCAGTCGCCAGAAGTGGTCCAGCATGCAGCTGGGACAGCCCCTAAGAAAGCCGAATTTGTATCGCACCACAAGAGCGCGCCATCCAAGGCGCCAGCGCCCGAACGCCCAGAAGCACTCGGCAAGGTCGTGCAAACAAAAAAGGCCTCGCTTGCTTCACAGCTTCAGAAATCTGCAGCTTCTCAGAAAGGATCGTCTATAAAGGCGGCCAAAGAGGCACCACCGAAGCCTCTCGCTCGCCCGGGACGGAGCAAGAAGTCAACGGAGACGCCGGCCGCATCCGAACCTGAGCAACAGAGCGAGGCAGAATGGGAGAAGGGAAAGACTGGCAACCAATCCAAAAAAGCAAAGCGCAGAGAAAAAGATATATCTATCCACAGAGTCGATGCCGCGGAACTTGTTTTAACACCAATAGAAAAGCCCCAGCCTCCGGTCCCAAGGATTCAGTATGGCTTGGATAGGGTTCTGTTCAACCCCGGAGTCTACCAACTTCAGGATCCCCGATCGCGCGTTTATAATTTCGATCCCTACCTCTCTACGATAATGCCCACCCACGAGTTCGACTTCAATGCGCTAAAACGCTATGTGACCTCGTCCAAGGATAACACTCTTATCTCTCTCGCTGCCGATGTGGGCAAAAAGTACACCGGCTCAACATCAAGCATGACGTCGACGCTGTCTCATTTCCACTACCTCCTTTCGAGCTGGCGCCCGATCAATGCGGCTCAAACCACGCGAGAATTCTCGCCGGAGTCGGACCAGTTCACCAGGATCCAGCGAGGTCCTGCTGCCGTCTTCCTCCATTATAAAGACGGCACGTACGCCATCGATGCCGACAAGGAGTTTGACAACGCAACAATTCTCAGCATGCTGGGCAAGTCGATGGAGAAATTCCTCACCTTGCCCAGAGATGAGTACGAGCTCTACCACAGGGACAGGTCGCACGAGCTGAGTGAGGAGGCGCGGAACGACCCGGAGGCGTTCCACTATACGACCATGGGCGACTTCCTCATGCGGTCTCAGCTGGATGCCTACGACCCTAGGCTCCCAGGCACGGGTATGTTCGACCTCAAGACTCGCTCCGTCGTCAGCATCCGCATGCAGTCAACCCAGGTCCAAAAGGGCATGGGCTACGAGATTCGCGACCGGTTTGGGCAGTGGGAGTCGTTCGAGCGGGAGTACTTTGACATGATCCGCTCCGCTTTTCTCAAATATTCGCTGCAAGTGCGCATGGGCCGCATGGACGGAATATTCGTGGCCTATCACAACATAGAGCGCATCTTTGGCTTCCAGTACATCAGCCTCGCCGAGATGGACAACGCCATTCACGGGACAGACAACACGAAGCTGGGCGACCAGGAATTCAAGCTGAGCTTGCACCTCCTCAACAAGATACTGGACAAGGCAACTGCAAGGTTCCCCAAGAGGTCGCTGCGGCTGCACTTCGAGACGCGACCGACGGAACCCCCGTTCATGTATGTCTTCGCGAAGCCTGTGACCGAGGAGGAGATTATCGAGGTGCAGGAGAAGAACAAGGAAGCGGTGGAGGAGTTCGAGCGGAGGATGATGAATCTTGATCCTGAAGGCTCTAGCGACGAGGCTGCACCAGCCGAAGAGGAGCTTGAAGCCATGGAAGAGGACGGGGAAAAGCCCTCGGATGAGCTTGAAATCATCGACGAGGACGGGGGAAAGCCCTCGGAGGGGCCCAGCCTGGAGGATGTTTGGGAAGACATGATGGAGAGAGTGGACCAGGCCATGGAGGATGACGCCCTCGGGATCGCATCGGTGCGGGAGGCCGTCGAGGACGCTCTCAGCCAGAGCGGACTGCTTCGCTCCATACCCCACGATCAATCCAGGACCTACATCGACGCACTATTGGGGGCCATCACCAGCCCCGATCTAGAGAGCGCGGCCGAGGTTATCGAAAATGACAGCAGCATCGAGGAAAGCTCCACCGAGGACGAGGCCAACAACGTGGAAGCAACGGCGGAAGATGCCCCCAGCCCTTCGGCCGTGGATGAGTATGCCACAGCAGACACCGCTATTGAACAACTGGAGGTCTCCGAGAGCGAAGCAGACTCGGTTCAAACCGAGGACAATCATGCTTCAGAGGACGCAGTCAGCGAGACTCGGCCAGAGTCTGAAAGAGCTGCTGACGAAGAAGGATCGATTGAAGGCGACGCCGAAGATGCGGCTGCCGAGGTTTCTGATGTCGACTCTGAAATAGCGGAGACACCGGCAGTCAAGCCGAGAAAGGAGCCCGAGTTACTGTCCCTCAAGGACCTCATCATTAAGCTAGCTGAACACTCTCAATCGTCGTCAGCAATGGTCAGCACGGAGGCAAAGAAGCCGGAGGAAGAGCCGGATCGGGCTGATAGCCGCCGGCTGAAGAGGTTCGAGAAGATCTTGTCCGAGATGCTTTCGAATTCCAAGCAGACAGGAGGCGACTCTACCGCATCAGCAGCCACGGCAGCATCGGACTCGTCCATACCTGATGGGAAGACTGCCGAGTCGGAGGACGCTCCCGAGGAAGAGGAGGAGATCATGGCGATGGCGGTGACGATCCGCAACTCGACCGGGAACGGGTACGTCAAGAGGGTCATCCATGTCGACGAGGGCAGCAAGTGGGAGCTCATGTACTCGTTTGAGGACATTGACGAGAAGCGGGCGACGGCGCTGTACGCGGCCTGCAAAGCCCGGCGCGAGAAGCTCATGATGGCGGTCAATGGCGAGATTGTGGGGGACAAGTACACCAACGGATTCCTACGAAAGATCGACGAGTACACCATGAAGGGCCGTAAGTGGCGTCTCGAGGAGGACAAGCGGGCGCGGGAGCTGGGCAAGGTCAAGGTATACGGTATGGACGAGCCGCTCGACTACGAGGAGGTATTTGCGCACGTGTCCCCGACCAAGATGTGGGAGACCATCTCTGCAGAGGCCGAGAACGAGTTGCAGGATTTTCCGGATTTCAAGGACACGCAAGGGCGTGAGGAGGCCGGGAACAAGGGGCCCAAGCTTAGCAGGGTGGAAAAGAAGAAGACGACAAAGAAGAAGACATCAGAGGACAAGGAAATCTGAGTTGGTGGTCAGGGTTGGGTTGGTGTTGTGGCTCTTTGTACCATAGATAAATCTGCCCCGATGGATGCGGCCGGCGGAGGTCGATGCCCGTGGGCTTGTGTCCATATTGATTGTAAATTACCCTCCTCGCCTTTCTGTTCACTTGAGCAGCAGGGGGTAGTCCTTTCTGGCTTCAGGCAGTCACCAAGGCTGCCTGTTTGTCTGGAGATGCCCGGTCTGTGCACGTTGCGGCGCACAGCTGAGATGGACGATAAAAGCATTTATGTTTTCTATTTTTATTTTTATTTCGCCTAGTGAGTAATACAACATGGCTGGGTTTGGGCTGCTCAAAGAAGGGAACCACACGTGGGAATTTAGCCGGCTGCGTTATAGGCGGCGCATGGGATTGTGGATGGCTCCATGGTTGTCGGATCAGGAAGCCTCCATGCTGCCCGAACCTTCTGGGCCTGGATGCAATATGATGAGCGCGAGACGCAAGTACAAAAGGCCGCGAGGCTGCAAAAACGGCATCCGTGGGGTCTTGTTTCCAAACGTAAAATTCTGGGCTGGGCAGGGGGGGG
>PYSQ01000282.1:0-42036 GCA_003049435.1 Nakataea oryzae
CCTCCCGCCCGCTCCCGCAAACAGCAAAGGTGCACACCCGCCTACCGAGGCCGGCGTACGCGCCGTCCCCCCTTGAGACATCATGCCCGGCCGTCCCATGTTGTGTGTGCTTGTGTGATCGCCGACAAGGGTTCCTGGTGATGGTGCCGGCCTGGCAGCGACCTAGGCCGGCGAGTATTGTCCGCTTGCTGCCTTTGGCGAGGCCCTCCCGTCGCCCCTCCATGTATATATATCTCGTCGGCCGGCCTGGCTCGATATTGAGAGATTCCATTCTCATCCAACCAAGCCTTCTCTTGACAACCAGTCCTTCTTTTTGCACTCTTCGGCATCTTCCATTCTTTCCAAGTTCTGTGAACTCTTTTTTGACGTTCTATCGACATTCTTTCGTCTCTGACCAACAGCATACGCTCTACCTCACCTTTTATACCCTTTCAACAGCTTCGTTTCATTTCCACAGCCGCTAGCTCGGTCTCGGAACCTCTTGCCCCGCCTTATCAACCAACAACCCAAACAAACAAACCAAGAACTCAACATGTCTGCCAAGACCCTCTTCATTGCCGCCCTCCTGGCTTCGGTCGAGGCTCGCTTCGGCCAGGAGCAGCTCCCCGTCGCCGCCATCCAGGCCCTGAGCAACCGCGGCCAGCCTGGCCAAGCCCCCACGCTTGCCGGCTCCGTCCCCGGTGTCCTGCTGGCCGCCGCCAACGCCTGCGCCAAGCTCGAGCTTGCCGACAAGATCGTGACCCAGCTCGGCAACACTGACGACGTCATTGCTGCCGCCCGCGGTCTCGTTGCCGCCGAGATGAACTTCAACCCCTTCGCCGTCAAGATCCCCAAGATCTGCGACGACCCGGCCCTCCCTGCCACCGCCCAGCTCCGCGGCATCGTGCCCCTTGTTGACCCCTCTGTCACCGGCGCTGATGTCCAGAACGCCAACTCCAAGAAGTCGCTCACCGCGCCTTTCGATGCCAACGGCCTGAGTGTGGCTGCCATCACCATCGCCCAGGGCTTCTCCAACTTCACCCGTGGAGACACTGGTGCCGCTGCTGGTGGTGCGGGTGCTGGTGCCGGAGCTGGTGCCGGAGCTGGTGCCGGAACCGGTGCTGGTGCGGGTAACAACAACAACAACAACAACAACCAGCAGAATGGCGGAAACAGGAAGTGCAACGGTGGCAACCAGGGCGGCAACGCCAACCAGGGAGGCAACGCCAACCAGGGCAACGCCAACCAGGGCAACGCCAACCAGGGCGGCAACGCCAACACTGGAGCCCTCAACTTCGGCACCTGTGTCCCCACCATCGAGTTTGCGCTTGGCCGTCCCGGACGCAAGGCCAACGAGGGTACCTTCCTGCCCGTCGACCCTGCCATCCTCAGGGGCCAGTCGGACGCTCTGAACCCCAGCATCATCATGAACCGCGTCTGCGACCAGCTCAACTCGCGCACCTGCAACGCCAACAAGGCTGCCATCGACAAGTGCCTGGCTGCCAAGGCTCAGGTCGAGGCTGCCGGCACCAGGGATGCGACCACCGCCACCCTTTTCAACAGCCTGGTTCAGTAAACAACAGCAGCAGCAACAGCACCATGAATAGGCGTTTGGGCTTATTTGTAGAACATTTTTCAATTCTTGGGGGGATTTCATCTTCCGCTTGGTAGTTTGGGGTTTACGGGGTGGGATTTGTACACGTTTCCGTTTTCTTTCCTGATGCCTGAAGGCAACCTAGGCCGTCAAAGACAATGAGAATCAAAAGGCACGGAGGTTTCGCCACTTCCAGTTTTTCCTCCATTCAAAAACAAGTTCCTCTACGTTTGTGTGTCTGAATTCATCGAATGTGCCCTTGCCGCAGTCCCAAGTCTGCAAGCGGATGCCCCTTAGTCGTTACCACGTAAGCGTTGGTCCGGCACTTCCTAATTTGCCACCGAGTTCTTCAGGGGATCTGCATCGGAAAAGAGCGATTCGAGCATGCGATTTTGCTAGCTGTCTCTTGGGCCCCTGGCCCGCGGAAAGATTGCCGGTTGGGCATCCGCGACTCAGGACTGAAATGGTTAAGCATGCCTGGCGTAGCATGATCTGCGCTGTTCCGTCAGGTCAAGTCTTCGGCTGCAAACAGAGCGCGACTCGCTTATCGCCCAAAGAGACAACGCGGATCCACCTTTCCGTGCCAATTCGCAAGTCCAGCGAGATGGATGGAATCATGAAAGAAAACCCCCCATCACCATGGCGCCATTGCTAGCCACGAAGACCACACTTGGTGCCTCAGCCAAGAGGTCTCGTTGCGTCCAGGGCCGCCATAAACAAAAAAAGGCTCGGCATATCAGGGGATCATATGCGTACAGTGCTCCGTACGAAATAGGGGAAATGTTGACAGGCATACACAAGCAGGGTAGCCCCCGGCGTCGTCTGTCATGCTGTGGAGATCCACCAATCCCGGCGTCCCCGTAGGGCTCACAAAAAGAGGCAATACTTCGCCGTCTACGCATGAACATGTCTGGCGTAAAGTACAGGGCTGGATCTCATGAGACTTGGTGACCAACACCGCCCCAAACGGGAAGCTGGGGCTGGCGGCAGATGACGATGGTCTCGGGAGAAGACGGGCACTCACCTTGCCAAATCAGGGGGCGGGTATGATTTCTTTTCCTCCTATCGACTTCTCCCTCCCTCCTCTCTCCGGTTTCTTTCCTATCATGCTTGCGTCATGTGCCCTTGATTACCGGAGGAGTGCAGGGTTTGCGTGTGCTAGAAACGGCATCTTGTCAACACGGCAACCGACTCACCTTGACGGATCCTGTCACGGGGAGAGCAGACAAAGGAAGAAACAGAAACCAAGGCTGCATGTCTAGTCCAGACCCGGGAAGGTGACTGTGCCCGGCAGGTTTCCCTTGCCTTTCCTCCGCTTGGTCGGTTTGGACTGTACTGGCGCAGGCCGCTCCTCTTCGGACGAGTCATCGCTGTCATCATCACTGCCGTCCTCGTCATTCTCGTCATCCTCATCGTCGTCGCGAGCCCGTTTCTTCAACTGGCCACCATCCGCGTCGTCCTGAGACTGGGTCGCGGCCTCGGCCCAGACCTTGACCGTCCTTCCGCCGCCGCTAATCATTCTCCCCAGGCAGTCAAAGTCGATGGCCGTCACGCCCTCGAGATCGTCGTGACGTAGAACCATCTCGACCTCCCTCCGCCTCAGGTCGACTATGCTGAGATTTCCGTCGCCGCGGCCGACGGCCACCTTGGTGCCCCAACCAAGAGATTCCGGACCCCGCACGATGCAGTCGAGGCTCTCGGACTCGTCCTTGCCGCGGCCACCGGCCACGTAGATGCGCTCCTGCTGGTCGTCCCAGGCGCCGCGGTCCCACAAGGTGAGAACGCCAGAGCCGGTGCCGACGGCGACGACAGCGTTTCCGCGCATCTTCTTGGGCCCCAGGCCAGCCGGGATCATGGTGGAGCACAGCAGCTCGTCTTCCTGGTCCTCGCTCCGGGCCATGATGCCGCTTCGCAGATCCGTGACGGCGAGGGTGCTGCCTCCGGTGCTCACCCACTGCCTCGAGAAGCCCGAGGTGCTCTCGGCCGAGGCCGGGAGCGGGGTGAGGCTCGTGACGTAGTCGTCGTGGGGCATGTGTTTGCGGGCGGGCTCCGGGTTGATGCTGCGGTTGTCGCGCAGGTCAAATATGTGGAGAGCGCCCGAGTCGGTCCCGAGAAGCAGCGTCTTGGGCGCGAGCACGCGCATGATGGCGGGGGCATCCTGGTGGCTGCCGCGGAGGGGGATGTTGATCTTGGACGCCACCTGCCCGGTCTCGGCGGAGAACTGCTTGACGATGCAGTCGGTGCCAGCCGAGTATACGACTGCGCATGCGATGCAGGGCCAGGGGGGACGTGTGTCAGTCAGTCTTGATGCGTCCACGGGGTCGCACAGGGACGGCACTGCGGGAACTTCATACCTTGGCCGTCGTGGCTGTAGGCCAGGCTCCGGCAGCTGCCCTTGTGCCTGCGCGTCGACCACACCTCCTCAATCAGGCCCTTGCCGTCCTCCTGGCCGTCGGGGATCTTGAAGCAGTGCACATGGCCGCTCGCGAGGCCGACCGTCACCAGGGGCTTCTCGGGATGCAGCACCTGGGTGAAGAGCTCGGCGCCCAGCGGGAGGGTGCAAAGATTTTCGAGCATTTTCGGGCGATCGAGTGGGGGCAGAAATGGCTGGCAGTGTCGCGCTGTTATGACGGGTTCATGTCTCTTGTATCTCTTACGAGGTTCTGGCGGGCGGTGTCCTGGCGGGAGCTTGCGGGTGCAGCTGGAGCTTGCGTGTCCGGGCAGCCAATCTGAGCTTGTCGCGAGAATTTTTTTTGGCGGGTGGGTTTGGCATCGATTGCCTGCCCGAACTCCCCCCGCATCCGCCGCGTTCCATTTGCAACCCCCCACCCAGCGCCTCCACTGGACTTGCTACCTTCAGGTACGTATTTGGCAGGTGGGGACATACATGCATTCATTCCTCGATACGCCGCATCGTCTGCTTAATTCATTCTCTTGATTCTATCTCCAAATCCGGGGTATTGGTGCCTTCTCTATTCAAAACTATAATGTCCCTAACAGCCCTCTGCGACCTCGCCCTTTCCGCGCTCTGACGCCCCAAGAACAATACATACGTCAAGTACAGGAACCTTGGCCCGGACTCGTCCCCAAGCCGTCGAATTGCTAGTCGAGTTGGAGAGCAGACTTCCGCCCAGCGCGGCCGTGTATGCAATGTCCCACGCCAAGCTCACGCCGTTGAGGTAAATGCTGTCGGGCTTCAGGCTCCGCATGAAGCGGTAGCTCTCCACGGCCCCTGGCGTATCCGCAATGGCGAGGTTGACATAGACGTGCCCGGTGAAGCCGCCGTAGGGGAGGTTGCCGCTCTTGTTGCCGGCGAAATACTGGTCCCACTCCTCGCGCACGAACGAGGCCTTGCGCACATAGGCGCTGCTGGGCACGATGGGCAGCATATGGATCCCTTCGATGGATGCAACTTCGTTGCTAAAGTAGGTGGTGTGGTTGACTTTGCGGTCCCAGAGGATGCCCACGGCGCGGTTGCCGATGAACTGCGGCGGCTGCACGGCGTTGTCGCTGGCGAGGAGGAAGTAGGACTGCAGGCTGCGGGCCGTGACGGCGAGCTGGAGGTTGCCCCGGGCTTCCTCGGCCGCGTTGCCCGTGACGCGCCCCCACATCTTGATGGCGTAGGTCGAAAAGGCGTCTTCGGCCGAGGATTCCTGGTCCTTGCCGTCGGGCGCTTCGAGCACGCCGCGGGCCCAGCTGTGGCCGTGGAACCAGTCAAAGCTGCGAGAGAAGGGGAAGAAGGGATCCGCGGTCGAGGGGTTGGACCAGTCACGGACCAGGTTGTCGACCCAGGCCTTGTTGACGCCGTCCCGCTGCGTCAGCCACGACGGATTAAAGTAGGCGATAACGGCGGCCGTATAAACGTAGTAGCCGTAATGGAAGTTATGGTCATTGTAAAATGTGTTGCCGAAATCGATGCCCGAGTCGTTGTTGCCGTACGATCCCGAAGAAACGATGCCCTTCCATACGCTGTCGTAGACAAGCAGATTCGGTTCCAAGTTGTCGATGTAGCGGGCGAAGGCTGTCTCGAGGTTTCGCAGCGCCTCGGCCCTGAACGACGTGTCTCCAGCTATCTCGCTGACGGCGTAGAGAGCCCTCGCGTACACGGAAAAGGCGATGCCGCTGAAGTATTTGGAGGTCAGATTGGTAGCCTCGATAATGTCTCGGCCGAGCTCGACCCTCGCGGCTTCGACGATGGCGGCTTTGGCTTCATCGGAGATGGTGCCGCCAGGAGCGCCCTTTGATCCCACAGAGCCCAAACGAGGTGACCAGGGATCGAAGCCCACGTCCGTCGGCAGGTTGTTTTCGACCATGGTGAAAGCGTCGGCAAGAGTGGCGGTTGCCATGCCCTTGGTCGTGCTGGCCAAGGTGACATTTGTAACGCCCGTCTTCGTCTTCCTGTCGAACGACTCGACATGGTGCGGCAAGGCAAACATTAGCAGCGGCCTGTTCTTGACGCCTTTCTTATCCCACGTCAAAGTATAGGTCCCTGTCATGCCCGAGACGGATCCGGAGACGGTGGCGCCTGCAGCATACGCCCCGGCTGCCTGGTTGAAGACCCGAACACCTGCCGCCCCAGCGGGATTCTTGGACACCTGAACCGTTCCAGTGAAGCCCACGGGTCCCAGCAGCGCTCCCCGGCTCATCATCTTGAGGGTAGGCCTTGGAGAGGCACTGCCCGGGCTGAGATATATCAACCATTCGGACCCGTCGCCTAGCCGGGCACTCCAGCCGTAAACATCTGTGCAGTTTTTATCGGCGTGCGCTCGGAGGTCAGTAATGTTGGCAAACCGCTTTTCCGACTGGATAAGAACCGAGGCATTTCTGTACACGCCCGTGACAAACCCCATTCCCTGAACCAGGGGGAACGAAACAATCGGCTTTGCGCCCTCCCGAGGTGCCAGGTTGACGTTGACGGCAAAAGCCGTCAAGGTGTCCGTCGTTAGGTGCGTGCCATTCTGGAGCTCCTGGGCAGAAAGGGCGATAGACTGCTGGAAAAAAGGGTCCTCGAACGACTGCGCAGGGTCCCCTGGGCCATACACAAAACCATCGCGGTCAGTATGGGAGACGGACAGCCCGTGGCCCTGCCTAGCCGTGTCGTTTGACCACCAGACGGAGTACGGGTGCGTCCATGTGGCGTTATCTTGGTTGCCGGCGAAGAAGTTGGCGTAAAATTTGTTGGTCTGGATCGGGCCGGTATCCAGGACCCCAACCGGCGGCTGCGGGTAGTCGCCACGGGTTGGGATCAAGACGGGCCGGTCGTGAGAGATGGGCACAAAGATATTCTGCGAGTCCCGCTTGAGGCTTCCGTGTGTTGCAAGTTGGTGATATGGGTGTGTTTGAAAGGGCGCGCGGTGGTGATGGCCATGTGGTCGATGGCCGCAAGTCAGCTCGGCAAATAGAAAAACGACTGGTAGTATATAGGAAACCATGGTAACGACAGTGGTGCAATTGGCCAGGCGAGCAGCTGTGCGCCAGCGGAACGAGTGTATGCCTTGGCTGCCGACGATTCCGGCTAGCCCAGCGGAAAGGAGCACTGCGCGAATCCCACACAAACGGTGGCCGGCGAATGGTGAATTATACCCAGAATTCCTGTTCAGGGGTTACAGCCGTGATCCCGGCAACCAGGGATTTAAGGTTTCTTGCTTGCAGTCTACGCTATGCGAAACTAGCACAAGACCCTGGCCGAGTCAAATCTGAGTTTGCATATAGGCAGCAATACCCCAGTAAACAAGCCCGCGATACACTGCCTCACGGCGGCGGCGCCCCCGGCCCAGGACCTGGAGCAGGAGGACGGGGAGGACGACGAGAACAATGAACCGAAATACAAGGGTAGCCTTCCGCTGCATCCCCGAGCCTAGGTTTGGTCCGATGGCTGGACGGGGAGTCGACGCCGAGCCCTGCCCTGTCGTCGAGTGCCTAGACGTCAGCTTTGACTGTCTCGTCGCCAGGAGCAATGCCTTGCAGAAAGTAATGAGCATCATCGTCAAAACATTTCCATTCATCCGGTTCTTGCTCGCCACGCCTCGACACGATGGCCGGCCTAAGTGCCATGGAGAAACGGTGGACAGATCCCGCGCTGGTAGGGCGGACGCCGAGCAGCTCCTCGGACTTGACATTATCAATATTCCAAGTCAAGTCAGTATCATGATCCCGTTGGACGCGCAGACACCGGCCTCGCGGTCGGAGAAAGCCGTGATGGTGCGGAGGAAGATGGGCAGGGGTGGCTCTGGCCCGGGATCTCCACCCAAACGCGTGTTCAAGTCAGACCCGTCCCCGTGGCTGCACTTCAAATACATGCCTAAGGGTTTTGTCAGCGGCCACCTCAGCACTCGCAAGAAGGAGCATGTGGTCAAGCAGCGCTGCTTGGAAGGCTTGGAGACCGAAGCATGCACCATCCGCACGTAGTCTGCGAGACGCGGATGCAGCAGCAACAACAACCAACCGCTTTGGCCACCCCGCGACTCATCTCTGACCACGTTGGCGGCGCCTGCAGCCCAAGTCACATCCGCGTCAGCTCAGGGCCGGCGCTTGACACGGGTTTGAGGCCAAAGGGGTTGTGCGGGGAGGATGTTGAGGTACTTCAGGTATAAGTATAGGTAGGCAGATAGGCGACTGGCATTGATGCTGCGTGCACGTGCAGACATGGCAGGTGCGATGATGGAGCGACCTTGGGCAATTCATTGAAACATGGAGACTTTTTTCTTTTTTCTTTCTTTTGCCCCGAGAATTCAATGGCCCAAGCTCGAGACTGCCAATGCCTTCCTTCCTCGGGCGACCCCGACTTAATCGACTGAAGGCTGCGAGGGCACAATTGACTTTCCCGTCGGCCACAGACATGTGCCTCCTCGATTCCTTGAAGCCTTCTCGAGACAACGAGCGGGCTTAATCCTTTGTCCGTCCTTGTGCGCCGATCGACCGACCCCGCGCGGCCCGGCCCAACTGCAACTCGTCACACTGAGAGCCCTTGTAACAGCAACCCTCGATCCAGTGTCGCATGCGGGCTTGGTGGTGCCAGCAACCATCAGAGTGAGAGGAGCATCGATTGGAGCAGCACCCGCCAGCCTCGTGGCACCCCCCAGGCACCTAGTCAGGTCTGCGTTACCCATCTTGGCTGGAGCATCCAGCGCACTCATTCCGGCCGAAGAACGGAGGACTCCTCCCGGGATAGGTACCTGCCTGCGCCTCCCCGTTTGTCCATCTAAATATCAAGAGAGAGCCGGCATACCAAGCTGGACGACGACCAAGCCCGTCAACGAGCAAACCCGCAGCGGGGCGACAGACTGTTGTTCAGCATGGCTCGCCGGCTTCTTGCTCTGCTCGTCTGCGGCGTCGTGGCTTGCCTGGCCTCCTTCATCTCCATCATGGCACACCGGCCCCCGCTTCGATGCGTCATGTACCTCACTGGGTAAGCCTCGTCCCTCGGTTGCATTCCCAGACTGCTGGGTCAGGTTATTGGCAACACACCTTGCTAAGCGCACACCAACGCATGCCGCGCGCAGGCAGCACAACGTGGTACCTCACATCAGCCAGCTGGGCCATGTGACCCACGTTGCGCTTGCATTTTTGGGCTCGGCTGCTTTCAACGACGACACGCGCACCGAGTGGCCCATGTTCACCACGGTCGACGCCGTCCGTCCCCAGTTCGTTCCCGGCACCAAGGTGATGGTGGCAATCGGCGGCTGGGGCGACACCGAGGGATTTGCCACGGCCGCCCGCTCCGACGAGTCCCGCCGGCGCTTTGCCGCCAATGTCGCCCGCATGGTCGCCGCAACCGGTGCCGACGGCGTCGACGTCGACTGGGAGTACCCGGGAGGCAACGGTGACGACTACAAGCAGGTGCCCAACTCGGAGAGGGCCTGGGAGGTGGATGCCTACCCGCTTCTCATCTCGGAGATCCGGGCTGCCCTGGGCTCGGCCAAGCTCTTGTCAGCCGCCGTGCCGGGCCTGGAGCGCGACATGATGGCATTCACGCGCGCGACAGTCCCTCGCCTTCTTCGGCATCTTGACTTTATCAACGTCATGACTTATGACCTTATGAACCGGCGCGATAACGTCACGAGGCACCATACCGGCGTACAGTTGAGCCTGGACTCGATCGACGCCTACGTCGCCCGCGGTGCCTCGCCGTCCAGGCTCAACCTGGGCTTCGCCTTTTATGTCAAGTACTTCCAAACCGAGCACGACAGTTGCCGTGGGGCCAAGACCCCCGTGGGCTGTCCCACATTGGTCCTCGAGGATCCCAAAACGGGAGCGGATCTTGGGCGTACAGGCGCCTTTTCCTGGCATGATGAGGTCCCTAGCACGGTCAGCAGCTCCTTCAAAACAGCCCTGGTGAACGGTACCTACGACGAGGCAGAGGGCGGCTACTACTACTGGGATGGCAATCAAGACCTGTGGTGGACTTTTGACACTGCCGATGCCATCCGAAAGAAGTTCCCTGCAATTGTGGAGAGAAGGAGTCTCGGTGGCGTGTTTGCCTGGGGCCTTGGTGAGGATGCTTCAGACTTCAAGCATTTGCAAGCTGTTAATGCCGGACTGGGGGATATGGTGCTTTCCAAAGAATCCTCGACAAGGCGAGAGCTCTGACAAGATAATCCGGACGGCCTAGCGCATATCTCTATCCGTGCCTAGCCGCCTTGGGATGATGCAAGGCTTCAAGATTGCTCTTAAAAGGCCTCGTGTATTGGTAGGGTGCTGATTAGTCTCTAGACTAGGCCTAGACCTGGTGGCAGCTGGTCTGATTGACCTTAGACTAGAGGCGAATATACATGACCGTTCTTTTTCCTGAGTGGGCAATCTTGGTGCAAATGCTATCGCAAAACTCTGAAAAACTTTCTTTCTTTATTTTTGGATACCATTATCAAAATCACCATCGCTCGTGCTGAAGATGAAGCCAAGTCGCGGAACGCCGCCGCGGTCCTGAGGACAAGAACAATACCAGTTACAAGGAATCCATAGCGCCAGACTATCGTAACCTCCGTAAGGGGCTAGTCAAACATGAAAAGGGGTATTTCCAACCAAGAGAAAAGTAGGGAAAGGTAACGGAAATCAAGCCGCCGCTTGGCTCACACACCAACTATTATCCAGCCCGATAGAGCTGGCTACATTCCAAAAAATAAAGGACATAATGCTCGTTCGAATGCTGAGTTTCGCCGCGAAGTCATGGTGTCTCAATCCTTTTTCGTCGAAGGTGTCGGTTGTCTTTGTTGAGGGGGATCGTCGATATTGTTGAGTGGTGTTGTGTACCTAGGCACCGACGTACGGCTGGGTCTTGGAGTGCGGCGAGTGTTGGTCGGCGGTGACGCTGCTGCGGGATCGAGAGAAGGCAAGGATTTCCATGACGAGAAGCGCAGTGAAGAGGGCCCTGTATCGAGAGGGGTTAGAAGGAATTGCACAAGAGGATAATCAAGGATGCGGGACCCGCCGTACCAAAGGAAGAAGCCAAAGGCAATAGCGGCCTGGAGAGCGCCGCAGGGTGCGTGGGCGCTGCAACCACGAGGAACGCCGAGGAACGCTGCGAGGGCGATGGATCCGGCGAACCAGAAGATGACGGTGATGGCGAGAGCAGCCAGAGCGACCATGCGGTGGAACAGGCGAGGCATGAAGAGCGGCGTCAGACCCAGGTAGGCCAGGACGAGCAGTGACCATATCGAGTTGAACAGCATAAAGTTCACGGGGTGAGGCGAGTAGCCGCCCCATGGCGAGGTCCACAGACTGACTCCTGAGAATGCAGCAGTTCGTGTCAGCGCGGGTTTGCATGGCGATTACATCGCACATTGCTCGGCTGCGTGGGCATGGCTTTCTTGTTCAAAGGAGTCAATATTCGCTTACCATAGGAAGTCAGCCCCAACTCGATGATGGAGAGAACAATGGCAATAACATGGAGGATGGTGACGATGCCGAACTCCATTTTGGAAGAAATTGGGGTCTGCGAGGGACGCCGGAAGTGCAATATGGGAGTTTATTAGATAAAAAAAGCAAGACAAGAAGCCTCAGAGCAGTGTCCGGCCAAGGGGCGTGAGAATTTCGTGAGACGAGAGAGACAGGTGGAGAGACGGTAAGGCGGTGGGTATTGTAGGAGACAGTGACGATTCTGGACAGCAGCAAATTCGACGTTTCGGTTTGTCGTGGACCAATATATAGGGTACGGGCATCGAATAGGAAGGGCTGGTACTTGTCCAGTTATGACGCGGCGCGGCGATGAGCCACAAAAAAAAGAGGCAGCGCTTGGAGTGGTTGGGCTGTCCATGACGTGGTTTGCCCGAAACCCCATCGTCGTGTGACGGGGCGCCCAAGAAACTCGGCATCAGAGCACCCGTGGGCGGCGCTTGGCACTGGCCTCGGGGCAGGTGCATACCACGCCATACATGGCGCCCTAGGCCTCAACTGGCAGGGCGTGGCGTGCGTGCGCGCATTCGCCGGCAGTCGAGGTCCAGGATTCAGACAGGTTCGAGGCAGGTTGGGTTGGGCAGCGCTAGAGAGGGGACCAAAGCTATCCATCTGGAGGCCGGCGATGACCTCATTGGGTGGGGCAGCAGAACCCTGTGCCGGGCCAGAGTTTTGGGCGGTCAAAAACGGTCGGCCAATCAGACCAGGCGGGTCCCGTGGTGACAAAGAGACAGGCGGGGGTGGGCGCGCTAGAGCCAGGCTAGAACCAGAAGCAGCTGCGTTGCTGCTGTCGGAGCCTTTCGTTGACGGCAACCAGTCCATGTCAAAGTCGCATGCGTGCAGCAGCGCGAAGCTGGCATTTTGCCGGTGCCGGAATTCAACCACCGAGCCGGCCATCTCCAAGCCGCTCGGACTAAGCGCCGCACTCTCTGCTTGCAGCTCGAGACGGAAACGCTGGGTCGGAGGGCGGCGGCCTGCAGCCCCTTCGGGCTCTGCTGTATGGCTGCCGGATGGACGGTGGAAGCCGCGCGCGATGCAGGGCGAGGTCCCGGCAACCTTGGCGTGCAGCTGTCCCCCTCCCTCTTGCGCCGGACTGGCCGGGTGCCCGTTTTGGTGCGCATGCAGCGGGCGAGCGAGTGCATCCGGCCAAGACCCCGCCCGGTTAGCAATCAAACCCTGCAAGGGAAAGCCCTGCAAGGGAGGCGCTTATCGGTCGGGGCCGTGGCAGCTTGGGACCGACAAACGCTCGACGGGACGCCCAGGTGGCAGCAGCGGCAGCGGTGGCGGCGCCACGCGGGGCCTAGGCCTAGGCCTGGGTACTGGGTACCTACGGGTAGGCAGGTATGGACCCCCCCACATGCGCCCTGTGCTTATCTGGCAGTGGGGGGAAAAGAAAATTCTATTTGTCGGCTGCTGCTCGAGGCTGGTGCTCAAGATGGGCGAGCGGGCGGGCGAGGGTGGTGAACCCCCCAAGGCTAGACGCAGAATCAATCTCGGGCAATTGCATGCAGCCCACGAGCGGGGGGGATTTGCCAGGGCGACCTGTCTGGCAGCTTCGGGTCCTCGATCACTGCGGAGGCACACGCCTGTTGTATGTAGTAGCCCCATGTACACAGTCGACCCCGGCGGTCACCCCCGCCTTGGTGCGCCTCGGCCGCCGACTACCTATCTCCCTGGGGGATCCTCCAGCCGCATGCAAGTAACCTCGACGAGGCAAGCCCTTCGTCGTCTTTATCTGTGGGTCCTTATTATCGGCTACAACCCGCGCCGCCTAGCGAAGCGATGCCATTGATGTGCATCGGCGGGAGACCTTTGGGAGTCCGGGGGTCGAGTCTGGGTGGGTTGGAACCGGCGGGGGCCGAGATCGGGGATTTTTTCTCCTTTTTCTCTTTTTTTTCTTTCTACCTCTCCCTAGGAGTGTTCCTCTCTCCATTCCGCGCACGCAGCCGCAGCCACACACCCTTACCCACATACATACAGGCAGCCTCGTCCGCACGTACGGGTAGCGGTGCATTCCTGCCAGACCTGCCAGACCCGGCTGCTTGGTGCGCGGGCGGCTGGTGCTCTGTGCTGCTCATCCGCGAATATATTACAAAGGCGCGCCTTCCCATCCCGGTCGTTTGGAGCTCTCCTCTGTACCACTCCCACAACATCTCTCCCCGACCGAGTGTGAAAAACGCACGACCAGGATCCAGGGGCCAGGAGCGAGAAAGAATCCGTGTAAGAGAGAGAGAGAGAGAGAGAGAGAGAGAGAGTGCAAGACCGTAAAAATGCAGGAAGACCACGACCTCCCTCCCCGGATCGTGCCCGAGGAGGTCCCGCCCCGAGCCACGCTCGGCCAGCGCGTCCGGCGCGTCGGGCGCTCGCTCACCACCAAGGAGGGCCTCGTCGGCGACTACGACTACAAGTTCCTCTTCATGCCCAACCTGCCCTTCATGCGCCCACCCACCCAGGCTGCCCCCTTCTTCGGGCTCAACGACCGCATGCCCCTGCTGCTGGCCGCCCTCCTCGGCTTCCAGCACGCCCTGGCCATGCTGGCCGGCCTCATTGTGCCGCCCATCATGATCTCCAACTTTGCCAACCTGCTGCCCAGCACCAGCCAGTATCTCGTCTCCACCGCCCTCATCGTCTCGGGCCTGCTGTCCACCATCCAGATCACGCGCTTGCACATCTACAAGACCCCCTACTACATCGGCACCGGCCTCATCTCGGTCGTCGGCATCTCCTTCGCCATCATCCCCGTCGCCCAGGGCGCCATCAAGCAGATGTACGATAATGGCTTCTGTCCCAAGGCCGCCGATGGCTCCCTGCTCCCCTGCCCCGATGCCTACGGCGCCATCATCGGCACCGCCGCCGTCTGCGCCCTGGTCGAGGTCCTCATCTCCTTCCTCCCGCCCAGGGTCATGCTCAGCATATTCCCACCCATCGTCACCGGCCCGACCGTTATGCTTATCGGCATGTGAGTGTCGAGCCTCCGCATCTGCGCCCTTGTTGCCTGCTGCACTTCCCGTACTGATCTCCTGGAACTGCAGCTCCTTGATCAGATCCGCCTTTACAAATTGGGCTGGAGGTGCCGGTTGTAGCCAGGGCGAGGACGGTCCTGCCTTTCTCAGGCTCTGTCCCGACATCAGTGCACCCCACCCCCTCCCCTGGGGCAGTGCCGAATTTCTGGGTGAGGATTGGTTATTCTTTCTTCCTTGTTTTCCACCCTCTGCCTCTCTTGCTTCCTGGCTTGTGCCTCTTTGGCTCTAATCCGCGACGTATCTAGGCCTCGGCTTCTCTGTGTTCATAACCATCCTCCTGTGTGAGCGTTTTGGCTCGCCCATTATGAAGTCTACCTCGGTCGTCGTCGGCCTCTTGACCGGCTGCATCATTGCCGCCGCTTGCGGCTACTTCAGCAAGAGCGGCATTGATGCGGCCCCGGCAGTATCCTTCATTTGGGTCCAGACCTTTACGCTGCAGGTATATGGGCCAATTGTGTTGCCCATAATGGCAGTCTTTATAATCTGCGCCTGCGAGGCTATCGGAGACATCACCGCCACGTGCGACGTGAGTCGTCTTGAGGTCGAGGGCAGAAAGTACGAGAGTCGGATTCAGGGTGGTGGTGAGTTGTATACCCGGCATTCCACCAAAAAAGCGCCGTCCCCTTAATTTTCAGGGCAAACTGCTGACTCCAATGGGCATCGTAACACAGTGTTGGCCGATGGCCTCAACGGAATTCTGTAAGTCACCACCAACGGGCGAGCCATGACCAATCGGCAGGACCGGATAGCTGACTGCCTCGGTATTCGAACCCGAACAGCGCGGCCCTCATGACCATCACGCCCATGACAACCTTTGCGCAGAACAACGGAGTTATTGCATTGACCCGGTGTGCGAACCGCAAAGCCGGATACTTTTGCTGGTGGGTTGGCATTGCTGTCGGTCAATTTTCTTCGACAGTCCTGTGGACATTGGGCCTGACAAACCCGTAGTTTCTTCTTGGTAGTCATGGGAGTCTTCGCCAAGTTCGCTGCATCGCTCGTTGCGATACCATCCCCCGTCTTGGGTGGCATGAGTAGGTTTCTTCCCCATCCCTTGTTGAGCTGCCATGGTTTTGTTTCCTTCTCCGTGCTTGCTAACCGGATTTCCCGTGGGGGAACAGCAACCTTCTTGTTCTGCTCCGTAGCTGTCTCGGGTGTTGCCATCATCGCCAAAGGGGTTCCATTCAACAGAAGGAACCGCTTCATCCTCACCGCTGGCTTGGCCATTGGATACGGCGCCACGCTCGTGCCGAACTACTTCCACAAGGTCTTCGCACCTGTCGATGCCGGCAGGGATCTCAGGGGCTTTTTGAACGCCATTGAGCTCATCATGGAAACTGGTAAGCCCTTGTTGTCCTTGGTTTACTTGTCTTTGTCTTGGGCAGCCCATGGAGGTCCAACCAGAAGGGCCCTGGCTTGTGTGATTTCCTGGCAGGCCAAGCTGACTGACAAAAATGATAGGCTTCTTCGTGACTGCCATAATCTGCATGATTCTCAACCTCGCGCTGCCCGAGGAGATTGAGGATACGCAAGAGCGCGCCGTCACGGATTTGGAGAGTTCATCGGGCGTGCACACTGTGACACCTGCAAAGGATGTCGAGAGAGCCGACAGTGGGCGAGGTGTCGATTCCGACGAGGTGGCCCAGGCGGGACGTGCCACTAGTAGTGATGGCATTGAGAAGGCCAAGAATAGCTGAGAGCCTAGACTGCCGTGAACACGGAAAGTCTCGTCCGTTTGAGAGAGGGGGATGGAGAGAGGGAGGCGGACGCCGACAGGCTGGAACAGTGCAGGGCATGTGTGAGGGGGGGAAAGGTCCAACGTATTCAACCATTCAGTATGCCTCATCACCGCTCAGTCAGGTCCCGGTTGACGAGGTACGAGCTCATGGATTTCAACTGCTTCGAAGCGCGTGTATGCCTCTGGCTGAGAAGCTCGGTCTGGAGCATGAGCGTACGAGTTTCCAGGCATGTGTTTTTGGTGTTTTCGACACGCACGGCCTCGGCAAAGAGCTTGAAATGCCGGTGCAGCGTATCGACCAGATCATTCAGCAGGACGGCTTGCATCAGCTGTGCCGAGGGCGCCGTGGGCGTGAAGGATCCGATTTTGAGCTGGGGAAGCTGGAAGTCGGGATGGCGCACATGGCGGGCAGCCTCTTTGAGCCTAATGCATGAGAAGGCATAGAGACCGATGCGGTCGAGGACGTCTAGCAGCCGTAGGTGACATGATAGCAGCTGGCCGGCCAGCGCCATGTCGACGTTACCAAACCGCACGAGCTCGTCCAGATGGGAGAACTCTGGGGGAAGTTCTTGTCGATGGACACAGTCCGGGACCTGGCAGGGCTCCTGGGCCGGCTTGGCGGTGCCGAGCGCCTCCTCCACCGCCTCAGGATACAGGTCCGCCAGCCGCTGGGCCCCTACAAAGACGCGCTCGATGAACTTCTTGGCAGACATCAGCGCAACCGCCTCGGCCAGGCGGTCGACCATGGTTGCGGCATCAGCCGGCCCGTGAAGAAGGGGCGGCATGGGTAGTGCGTTGAACGTGACGTGGATCTCGGCCTGGAGCTCGGCAAGCTTGCGGCCGCAAGGCGAGGCCTCTGGCTCCAAGGCCGTGGCCGTGGCCGGAGACGGTGCCGCCGCCGCCTGTTGGCTGGGATGCAGAGACGAGCCGGCAGGGTCATGGCCGGCAGCCGGGGGGTACACGGCGTCTGCGAACGCCGCGTCAAAAGCGAGCCAGTCGGCGTCGCCCGGGGCCGGCACCACGCCGAGGAGCAGCGGGTCGGCGGCCCCGGCGACGTGGCAGCCCCCGTCGGCGAGCTCGGCCCATGACTGCCGCGCGAGGAGGGCCAGGGCGGGAGCGGACGGCGAGGCGGCGGACGATTGCGAGTGCGAGGCGGCAGCTGCCCGGGCGGCCCCGCCGCCGCCGTGATACTGAGTCCCGACGGCGCTGAAGGTGCAGGGGGCCTTCGTCCTGGCGCAGCGCGTGCAGCCGGCGCTCCCCTGCTGCTTGGGACAGCGGAGCTTCTGCGAATGGCACCTATCGCACGCCTGCCGCGTCCGCGCGGGGCCAGGCATGGCGGGCGAGCACCTTGCTCGAGTTGGGGCTGCTTGGGCTGATTTCCGGCGGGAGGGAAGGATCAAGCCGTGTTTGTTAGCAGAGAGGCTTCGGCTCAGCTCAGCTCATCGACGAGGCAGCCACGTACACACACGCACACAGTCGTCATTACCGTGCGTGCGAATCCTCCGCACTATATGCGCGCCTCTAGAGCAAGCGGCACGGAAGTGCAAGTGCAAGTGCAAGTGCAAGTGCAAGTTTCGGGGCTTTGCAACGGCCGAGGGTCGCCCAGAGTCGCATCTGACAGATAATCATGACCCGAACTGAAGCCCAAATCAGACAAGTAGGTAGCCGGGACAGCATCAACTAAACACCGCAAGGAGGTACAGAGATGCGAGTTTACGGCAGACCGGATCCCCTGAAAAGTCACTCCTAAACACCAACCCGTTTTTCTCCACTGACAACCTAGGGGCTTTTGACGACAGGCACCTGACCTGAATAGGTAGGTACCCAGTGAAACCAGCCGATATCCTATCTCTCCTCCGCATACCCAAACAAGACAGACACAAGGTACACGTGTAATGACTATAACCACGGTTGTTATTACAATATACATTGATGATGACAGGGTTTAAAGGGACGATGGATTTGGCTGCAGCCTTTGTTCGCATAGGTTCGGCAGGCAACGTGTTCATGGGCAGTCTGCGACTCGACACCCCCCTGGCGGGCAATCAAAGAAGAATGCATGGCTGCTGGGGCAGGGCAACGGAAGGGTGTCGGCCATTCAACAGTGACCGACAGTCCAGTTGTCCAGCCGAGACTTTTGCTCAGATTCTGTCTGGCCAGTCCGCTGGCGTTTTGTTTAGAAGGGTGCAGAGTTTGTCCTGCCTGAATGCAGTCCAGAGGACAACAAAGTGCAGACACAATAAGACAAGGCTGACCCGCCAGTCCCAGCGCCATCGCGATGGCGCCGAACGGACATCTGGCCTGCTGGGAAATCCTGCCCTGGCGAGCAGCCTCCCTGGACTCGGCTCGGCGCTGCCGGCGGCTGCAGGGATGGCGAGGTCCATTCCAGCCACGGCAACCAGGAGTGCCCCGATTGCAGGGTTGACGACATATGGCCAGCAAGGCCGCGTCAAGGACGCCATCTTTACTATAAAGAGAGCCATGCGGACCGACAAGGCGAGCGGCTTGGCGTGCCGCGCAACGAAGAGCGACAGGTTGTGATGCGCCACCACCACTTGGTGTCTCGCCTGTTCTAGCGGCGTGGTGGGAGGTGGCATGAGTAGCGGTATGTGCACCGGACCCGCAGGGCTTGCCCTCTCGGTGCCGTTGGGCGACGGCGACCGGCGCTCGAAGCTGTCATGACCGTGCGACGTTGCCAAGGGAGGAGGGCGGTGTCGGGGTGTCGACGGCGTGGGGTTCGCGTGCTTCTGAATACTGTTCAGGGGCGTCGGCTGTGGTGAGAGCGAGCTCTCTGCGTTTACCGGAGCGGCTGGCGGCGTGGCTGGGGGCTCATCGCGCGCGCCGGATGAACAAGCAAGCGAAGAATGATTTCCTCCATCTTTTGTTGCTCGATTATGCGGTAGACAGGCACGCGAAGTTAGCATATAAATACATGATCGTGTGTGGTGAGACGGGGAGGGGACGGTAGCGTAATGATCTACATGTAGTGCTGTCGCATCACCAAGAGCAGTTGCGTCATCGTCCAAGTGGAACTCACCGTTGACGGGCGTCGAAGGTGGATGGGGCGAATCGAGGCTCTGGATTCGCCTCCCTGCCATCCCGGTCGACGATGGGCTGCCACTCCTCTGGCGTCGCGGTGCGCCGTCCATGGTGGATTCGTTCTTCATGATTCCCAGGACCTCGATCGCGCTCGGTCGCTCTTTGGGGCTGATGGACAGGAGCTGCTTAAGCAGACTGTAAAGCTTGGACGGCAGGTCTGGACGCTCGCGCCTCTCGTCCTGGAAACCTTTCCAGTCGGCGATCTCGGCCCGCAGCAGCTCGACGTCCTCGAGCTCCTCCTGCAGCGTGTTGGCGCTGTGGTAGGGCAGACGGCCAAAGCAGAGAAAGTATAGGATCATGCCGAGTGAGAAGATGTCCGACTTGGTCGTGAAGTTGCCATAGCGGCCGGTCGAGTCCCGGACCAGAACCTCTGGGGCACAGTACGAGATGGTGCCGGTCGAGCCGGTCGAGTTCCTCATGGCCCTTTCCTGCTGGACCTCGCCAAAGTCGCTGATCAGACAGGTCATTGTCTTGCCCTGGCGGTGCAGCAGGCAGTTGCTCGGCTTCAGATCGCGGTGTATATAGTTGTTTTCGTGCAGGTGGACAAGGCCCGAGGTGATGTCCTTGAATATCGAGTAGATCTCCTCCAGAGGGAGGCGGCGGTGGACTGGCGATGCGAGGGGGGCTCGCTCGGCCTGGCCCTTGGACCGGCGGCGGATGCGCTCCTTGAGCTGCTCCTTGGTGGCCTCCTTGGGGAGGGCGCCGACGACGTACTGGAGCAGGTCGCCGCCGTTGCAGTACTGCTGTAGAATGAAGGCACAGGCAACACTGGGGCCGAAGCGGTTGAGCTTGACCTCCTCGAGCCAGACGTGGCGGTAGGCGACGAGGTTGGGGTGGGTGAGGGTGGCCAGCAGCTCGACCTCGACCAGGACCTTCTCGAGCCAGGCGTGGTCGTCGCCGACGGGGACGCGCTTGCAGGCATAGTGGCCGAGCTGCACACCATCGAGCTGGTGGCGGACGAGGAGGACGACGCCCTTGCCGCCGCGGCCCAGCTCGCGCTCCTCGACGAAGAAGTCGCGGAAGTAGTTTGGGCTGAAGGCGCTCTTGCGGATGCGCGCGCCCTCGTGGGCAGCAGGCGTCGCGGGCACGAACTCGGCATCGAGCGCGGCCTCGACGTGGGGCACGCGGTGGACCAGGCGGCGCACGGGGCTCGAGGGCGGGCGGTCCGGGCGGGCGGCGGCCTCGCCGGCGGGGTGTGGGCGGTCGCTGTGTCCGCCGGGCTGCAGCAGGCGGAAGTAATTGGGGCTGACGAAGGAGTCGTGGGGGGACGGGACCTCGTACTGGCGGTCGGGGGGAGTCGTGTTGAGGGGCCGGTGGCAGGTGGGACAGTCGGTCACCCTCTGGATCTCGAGGCGCCTCGACGCACGGTCACGGACGACCAGGGCATTGTTGTAGCGGCTGGGCAAGACGAGAGGCGGGCGGGCGGGCCGCGGGTCAGCAGCCTGCGCATGGAGCGGGAGGAGCGAGACGAGGGGGCGGGTGCAGTGCAGTGCAGTGCAGGGAGCTCTCACAGGACGATCTCACGATCCTCAAGCGGGTGGTACGGGACCAGAGACATGGCTGCGCACCCATTCGCATTGGCGCGGGATTGGCGGGCGGGACGGTGTGTCGGCGGGAGGGAGGTTCTGGCAAGGGAGAGGTGCGAGAGGTGCGAGATGCACAAGAGGCACAAGAGCCAAGTCTGGCGGCGCGGGCCGGGTTGGTTATGCGGCGGCGGCGTCGCTGTCGTCGTTGCTCGCGAATCCGAATGCGTGCGGCTGCAGAGGCGCGCATTGATGCGCCATGGTCATGCGGCCAGAAGTGCCACCACCCCGGCGTGGCTGTGGCGAGCAGCGGCGGTCACCCACCAGGCAGGACGAGGGAGGCGTCGAGGCTACGACATACAGCGCGTGGCGTGGGTACACGCTACTGTACATACCTGGGGCACACCACACTGGCTGTAATTAGCTGACCTTGCAGGCGGGTTCGGTGTGTGACCTCACGCCGCCTCGCGCATGCATATGCTGCCGCCAGGGAGCTCCATGCTCTGAGGCGCGAGTGGGCGGGTGGGTTCCGACGCCTGCACAGTGGTGGAGCGCCCGCTCAATTGCCTGCAGCGGGCGAACGCCGACGCACGCGCGATGGTGCCGCCGCCTGGCGCTGCTGGCTGATTGGGCTGGGATGGGCTGGGCTGGCGGTCGCTGTTTTCCGTCACTCGAGCCAACCGCAACCCACAGGCAACACCCAGCCAGCCAACCAAGCCCTCCTCCACCAAAGAACCAATAAACGGCCGAGGACGCTTGTCCGCCAGAAGCCGCACAAAGACTCGCTCCCGGCTCAAACACGATCAATGGGCTCGTCTCCCCGCGGCACAAAGCCTGGTATTTGAGGCTTGCTTTGTTCCTGCACGCCGTCGTCCGCCACGCTCCTCTCCTCGGCAGGCAGACATGGAGGCGGGTATTTATACGCAGCGGTCCGTCAAGCCACAACGGCCCGAGTCGACTGGCTGAGCCAAACATTCCCCAGCCAATCGACAGTCTTGTTCATCAGCCCTACCTTGGCGAGCAGCCCAGCTTCGGGATTCTTCTGCACGTCTGACTGGCCCCCTGAGAGCCACCTAGGTAGGACCCATGAACCCCTCTCCTCCGAAACAAGAAAACAACTGCACCCATGTGCCAGATCAGCAACGCAAGGTCCTACCAGGACTGCAGCTGCAACCACGCCCACTTCTGCCCAGACTCGGGCTCTCTTGAGCGCTGTCCCTGGGCCATGGCCAAACAGATGGACTGCCCCGACTTCCAGTGTGCCGCCGCTTCCGTCTGCTTGGTTCCTGGCCCTTGTCCCACCTGTGCCAGGAGCAGCGCCAAAGGCAAGCGCCGCCGCTTTTTGTCCAGCCGTAAGAAGCTCCAGGAACTCTGCAGGTGGCCGAGACCAGGTGTCGTTTGGCCACATGTCATACGTATTTGTATTGCGCCGGCATAGACCGCTTGGTAGCCTCCCGGAAGCTCGAGCAGGGTACTCGACTGCTCCGGTATGTACTTTGGTGGCGGCAGGTAGGCATGCTGATTTCTACATATATCGCGCAGCCAGCAAGGTCAGTTGACGGTACCATATCCCCCCAAATCTAATCCAAGGTGCACGTGCATCTTGTATCCTGAGAACCTTTGCAACTCGGGAAGCTCCCGTCCAAGAATTACCCAGGGGGTATATATGTGCGTGAAATGCGTGTAAGTGAACTGGGTGTCACGAGTTCCATTGACGATGGAAAGCACTTGGATGCACTCCTTTCAGGCCAACAAGCGCGCTCTTTAACAAGAATACATGCCATCAAAATTACTGAGCCCCACGAACAGGCTCGCCGTTTGTCACACTCCCTGGCCCAAAGTCGGGTTGCCCACCGAGGCTACCAAATATGTCACCGATGTAGCTAGAATCTGGGTCAGCCGGTGCTCAGAAGACGTCTCAGCCGAAGCATGAAGGGGATCCTAAGCGACGCTCTTACTTGTCGGGCTTGATCCCTTTCTTAAAGGTACTGTCCCAGGCGTCTAGGATTCCCTTGACAATCTGAATGCCAGCCTGGAAGATGTTGTCTATGGCTATGGTGAAGCCATTTTGATTGAGGACGCGGAGATGCTCGAAGCTTTGGGGCGGACCAGAGCAGGCCGTCAGCATTTCATTACGGCCCCACGGACGAAGGAAATGGCACTCACGGAGTGACTCCAGGGGGTGGACGGTCAAAGTTGGACCCGGTTCGCATCACAATCACGCGGCTGAAGTCGGCCAGCTTCTCGACGTGCATTCTCACTAGAGCTTCGAGGACCGCGTTGTCCTCCTGGGCCGTCATGCAACTGGGAGAATAGCACACGCGTCGTCAGCACGGGACAGGCCGTCTGGTGCATTGTGCGCCTCCGCAATATCAGGGGTTGCTGTTGTTTGTGGGGGACCGGAGGGGAAGGAAATGAGTCTCCTACTAGATACCTGACCCGTTGGTCCAGATGCGGGTGGTATTGTCAAACGCATCGCTCAGGAGCTCTCCAGAGTAGTAGACGTCTGAAGTGGCCGTGTCGCACCTCTCGACAGCGGGCGGCTCCGAGGCCTTCTGGAACTCGGGCCCCCGCGCCTTGTACTTGGCCCGGTAGGCCGCCACGTCGGCGCGGTCCGACAGGTTGGCGCGCAGGGCGAAGCCGTAGGCAACGTCCCGCAGCCTCTCGTTGAGCTCAAAAACCTCGGTCCCGTACTGGATCGTGGGGTACTCGGACGCCGAGTCCACGCCGAAGGGGAGGTAGCCCGTCGTGAAGTTTTCGGGCATCTCGCGCGCGTCGATTTCGTACTGCAGCGCCACCTGGACTGCGTACTTTGCCAGCGCCACAGTCCCCGTCGTGCCGCGCCTGGGGCTGACGCCGGCGATTCCCGCCGTCAGGAAGTAGGTCTTTGTGAAGTCGAACTTTGGGGAGAGTGCAAGGGCGGTGACGGTGGTTGCGGCGTTGATCTCGCCCATGTTGGTGGTCACCTGGCAAACCGAGTGGTCGGCCAGGCAGTGGACATGCGGGTATGTCATGGAAAGCCCCGGGGATGATATGTTGACCGCCAGGAGGTCTCCGAGGCCACTGCCGGGCATCTTGCTGTACCACACGTCGGCCTCGGGGGCAAACTAGGGGGCCGGACGTTAGAATCCATAGCAGGTTTTCTGCGGGACGGCCAACTCACAAAGCTGACTATCAAGACTTTTGGCGCGATTTTGCCGCAATTCCCGTGCCGGACAACCTTGGCAGAGGCTGCCAGGGGCGGCCACGCCAGCAGACAGCCGGCCACCAGAAGGTTGAGGCGCATTCTGAGCAAGCGGCCTATCTGGCGGTCAAGTGCTAAAGATCCGCGGCGAGGGAGGATTATGTATTATATATCCAGGGATACAGGGGCAATTGTATGGTGCTATGTATCTATGCCTGGTGTCCAGGTCTTTGGGACTACGGCGTGGCCCATGGGGATACTTATATCTCCCCTACCGGAAGCCAAGCGTCGTCCGTCGGGTTCTGCCTCCGCGGATGGGGAGATTTATCTATCAGGGCGGCGTGGGGCCGATTCCGATGCGTGGGTAAACTGCCACCTATTCCTGCAGCTCCGCCGACGCTCGGCGCAGATCCGGAGGGGGCATTGGGGGCATGATTGGCCTCAGATACGTGCCATGCGCTTACCCGAGCCACTTGCAATAGTTACTTGCGCCTGCTACACATAAGCCGGGCTGCTGCATTGTGATTTTCTTGCTGTGGGAGGGCTCGGTCGAGGGCGCGAGAACGGCTCAGCATCTCGGACAGGGGTAGTGTCGCACAGATTTTCTCGTCAAAGCCACCGGGCTCAACCACCCGAGCCCCTTGTGACCCATTCCGCTCGTATTATCTTCAGCCTGCATGGGGTTGGGTTTAGTGCCAATAAAATGAACGAGGCAGCACGCAGCGTGACGCCTGCGTCTCCGAAGAGATATTGTTGCATAATATTCGCTTTCTGATTCTGTCTTCTCTGCCCTATCATACATGCACCTTAAAACCAATCCGGGTAGATGGGTTCTATATGGCATGGACCCCCATGCTGCGTCTCCCTCCGAGAACCCGGCACTTTCTTTGTCTGGCTGCTCCTCGCCTGCCCTTGCTTAGTCGTCATCAGTGTACCGCGGTCCACTGGCCGCGGGAGTCTCGGGCGCCCCGCCATAGGGCGTCGGAGCCCCGTAGTACGCCGCCGGAGTTGGCGCTGTGGCCGCTGGTGTGCTTGCCGAATCCCAGCCGCCCTGCCACCCGGCCCCGGGAGTCGGTGCACTCACGGCCGCCGGAGTCGGTGCCGAGTAGGCGCCCGGCGTGGGGGCATTGAGCGCCCCGGGAGTTGGGGCGCCCAGTCCGGCACCCGGCGTCGGCGCATCGTACGAGTTGGATCCGCCACTGGGCCCAGGGGTATAGCCCCACGTGTCGCTACTGCTGGCCCCAGGTGTTGGGGCCGAGAGGCCACCGTACGCTGGTGTCTTGGAGCCCGACGGGTTCCAAGCGGGCGTCTTGGAGCCGCTCGAGTAGGGATCGTGCGCCGGCGTTTTGCTCCCGCCCAGGCTCCACGCCGGAGTCCGTGAGCCGCTGCCACCGCCATATGCAGTGCGGCTGCCATCGTAGGGGTTGACGGTCCGCGATCCGTCGCCAACTGCCCAAGCAGGCGTGCGTGCCCCAGATGGCTCGGGACGGCCCCAAGCTGGCGTATGGGAAGTTGCTGGTTCGATGGTAACGGCCAGTCTGTCAGTAAGTCATGCCAACAGTGGGACAAAAGCAACACGAAGGGTCGCCAGGTGTGCAAACTTACGCTTTGATCCCCATGCAGGCGTCCGGCCCCCGGCCCCATCTCCGGCACTTGGCGTGCGGCCACCGTAGTCGGTGGCGCCGCCAAACCCTCCTCCTCCCCTTCCGCCGGAACCCCCCCCGAACCCGCCTCGGCTCCCACCGCGCACGTTGATGTCGATGGGCCGGCCTGTTACCTTGTCCTTGAAGATCAGATCCGCCTTGGGCACCATGATGATCTTGTTCTTGGTGTGCAGCTCCACACGTGCGTGAGTATCGGTGGTGTCCTTGACGATTCCGAGCAAGCCCTTGTATCCGCCCCGGCGAACACTGACCGTCTGGCCAAGCGCCCGATCGCGGCCCATGGACCGCTGCGGCTGCGGGGCAGGCATGCCGTTCCCGGCCACGCCCCTCTTCAGAGCCGGGTTCATGGCATTGAGATCCGGTCCCAGCGACGTCGTGTTGACCCTGCCACCCTTGGCCGCAATGGTGTTAACATTGCTGGCCCTGGTGACAAAGACACCAGCGTTTTCGCTGCTGGTGCTGCTGTGCAGGTACACAAACGAGCGGTGGATGTGGATGATCTTGCCCTGCCGCCTCTGCCCGCCAAACTCCTTGACCACGTCGTCCAACCGGATCTCGGAGCCGTTCCGGTCGGCCGCAACAGCCGTCTTCCTCTTGGGCAGCTTGTTCGTGACCTGCGACGGCATCAGCTGTCTGATATCCCCGTTCTGGTCCAGCACCGTCAACGACTCGCGATCAATCTTAACGATGCACCCAACCGTTGTCGGATCAAGCTGGATAAGGTCCAGCAGCGAGTACTGCCCCAAAGAGCCCTGGCCGCCAATGTCGCTTGCCTCGCGGAGGTCCTTGCTGAAAACAGTAATCTCGGTGTTTGTCTGGTCTGTCAGGAGCGTGACCCTGTCCTCGGAGATCTTGACAACCATGCCGACCTCGTCCCGGAAGCGGCTACCTCCAATGACCTTGACGTGGTCACCCTCCCTGAAGCGTTTGCGAAGGCCCTTTGTAGGCACCTCGATCGTCTGGCCTTTGAGGTCGCCCTCGGTCACCTGCAGGGTGACGATGTCGCCCCGGATGCTAGCAGCCCTGCCTACAACGCCTTTTTGTTCACCATCGTAGACCTCAATGATGTCTCCAGGCAGGTAGGCGACGTTGGTCTTGCTGTCCTTCAGACTGGCAGCAAGGGCCTTGAGGTCGAGGTTTTCGGTTCCGTCATCGGCGCCAGATGCAAACTTTGTGACCTCCTCGAGCGTGGGGTTGACGTCCTTGACCGTGAGCTGCTGGATTTTGATATCTTTGACCTGGAAGCCGTTCTCGAACTCTTCGCCGTTGTAGTTCCAGATGTTTGACTGGGCGTTGCCCGTAACGTTACGGGGATGCCTCTTCCGGGCCTCCACCTCGCTGAAGAGACGCTGAGGGGGCCGAGGGCCCGCGATTCCAATGGGCCGCTTGCGCTTTCCGTCGGCCGTCAGGGTGGCGCTGCTGATGGCCTCGTCGCGCACGCCGTAGTCAAGGCGGGGGATGAAGCGCACCCGAGCCTCGAGACCGTTCTCGGTCACATCAATGACCTGAGCCAGATCGCCAGCGTGCTTGGCAGGCCTCCGCAGACGCACCCACGCGCCGGGTTCAAGCGTCGGAGTCTTGGTAACACGCAAGAGGTCTGGCATGTCCTTGATCTCCACAAGCATCATCTTGGTACGCGGGTAGACGTTGAGCATTCCGTCCAGCGCCATCAGAATATCGGTAGACCGATTGGCCTCGACGTAGATGTAGCCCTTCATGACGGACTGGGTGCCACCACGCTCAAAGGCCGAGGTGATGCTCAGCTCCTCCTTGGTGTTCATGCGCTCCTCGACCCTCTTCATGATGGAGTAGATGACCTCGCGTTCCTTGCCCTCCTTACAGCGGACGGCCCAGATGTGCGGATCATCGACGCTCGGCAAGAGCAGGCGCTTGGGAACGACGGTCGAGTCGCCGAAACCTTGGGCAGGACGACGGTTGCCGTAGCGCTGCCTGAGGATCTCGGCCTGCTTCTCTGCATCCATGCTCGACTCGATCTCTCGGCGACGGTCCAGGTCGCGGTGGCGGCGATCGTCATCGAGCCGGCCGCTCTCGGCGATATCGTCGGGGTGTTCATTGTCGATGAAGTCTTCAATCTCCTCGCCGTCCTTCTCGTCATCCTCACCCTCGTCCTCATCATCGACTTCGGCCTCGATATCGAAGAAGGCAGCTCTCCTATCTCGCCGTCTCTTCTTGCGGTGCCCCTGTAAGCGAGTAGCAGGATTGGTTAGTATCCGAGGCGGGAGCGCGGCCAAGGCCACAGGCCGGGCGGACATACAGCGCGGACGTCGTCCTCCTCCTCGTCGTCTTCATCTTCTTCATCATCTTCCTCCTCGTCGCCCTCGCCGTCGTCCTCTTCTTGCGCAGCAGCCTGGTCATCTCCCTCATCATCACCGCCGTCGTCGGCGTCGGCACCATGGGCACCGCGATCATCCGAGGATCGGCGGGGCGCATCCTCCTTCTGGTTATCCTCGTCATCAGACACGTCGGCCGGGGCCGGGTTGAAGTTGTCGTCATCAGACTCGGAGTCGTAACCAACACCAGACATGGTAGGCGCGATGGCAGCAGCAGCGCACGGCTGCTTTTCAGGCCGGAGGGCGGAACGATTGATTCGGTAACGCTGGTGCAGGGCTGGAAAGGAATGGACGAAGGCGGAGCGCTCGGAGCGCTTGCAGAGAATTCAGCGCCAAACGGGTAAGCCTGGTGCTGGTTTGGCGCAGCCCTGGCAGCGGACAAAGGCCGGCCAGCCACCTGGCTCAAAGGAGACGGTCCAGATTATGGACAGCGAGTCTCGGGAGCAAAGAGGCGGTCGCTCAGTCCGGGCAGTGGTTGTGGTCGAAGTCGGGGGTGAAAAGAGCAGAGCGGAAAAGAAGGAGGAAAGAAAAGGTAGAAATATCGTGTCTCTTAGACACGGGTTTGTAGACTTGGACTTAATTGGCGTGTCAAGCTCGCCGGGTCAGCACGCCCGGTCCCTGTCGCGCCTGGAATGGATGGGTCGGCCCAAAGAACCCTGTCCGCTTACCTAAGTCGACGGCGTAGCTTTCTGGCTGGGCACGGGCCAATTGGGTTTGGCTCGCACCTTGGACGGCCTTGGGGCCTGATTGGGTTCAATTGGGCTGGCTAGCAGGACGCGACACTCGCAGCAGCGTGGAGCCACAGCCGCCCTCCCCTGCTTTGCTCTGTGCTGGTGGCTGCACTGCGCTGGGCAGGCTGGATTGCCGTGCGGTTTGGTGGGAGGGGCTATGCTGCCCATCCCGCCTGTGGCTGAGAACAACCACCTCGCCGACGGGTGCTGTCGGGTGCTGCTGATTCCTGCCCTTCCACAGCCTTCTTCCGTCACTGCATTCTCCAAAACCAAGCAGCCGAGCTACTACTTTTCCTTTCTCGGGCGCCGAAGGTAGGCCAGGTACCGAGGAGCGCCAGGGCACCGCCTGAACTGCGGGAAACGAGCAGAGGCTGGGGAGACGAAAAAGAAGAAACGGACAAGGAAAAGGAAATACGGGCTCAAAACCCGCCTGCCCCCCAAAACACAGAGGCAACTAAGCTTCGCACCCGCCCGCAACCCTACCCTAGCGGCCAGAGGTGCCAACCTTGGCCACCGTGCTTTCCACCCACAGGCCAAAGGTGCCGCCGACGACGCATGCACTCAGCCTCGTACCGACGGACACGCTGAGCCCTCGCGCATAGCCAGGACGCAGTGCTCATCGTGGGCGAAGCGAGGAGCATCGCGGCGCGTCGCCCTCGTGGATCGACGCCTCTCTCGGCAACCCGCTCTCGACTGCGCTGCGACACACAGCCGAGTCTCGGATCTGGGGGTTGGAGAGTTCCCACAGGCTCTATCCCATAATTGGTGCCGTGTGCCCGGCGCAGGGTGTCGACCCGCCCTGGTCCCCGCCCGTGCCTTGGTTCTCCTCTCACGAGTGCCTCCCATCGAGCCCAGCAAGGCCACGCCCGCGTTGGCGACCAGAGGAGCCGAGAACTACAACTTGTTTAGGCCTCAGCAGCGCAGCCGCTGTCGAAATCTCGTATAGCGCCCCAGCACTCCAACGACCACCGACGACGCCCGCCATGAACAGCTCGACGGTGCCCAACATCCTCAGGCCAGGGGGCACTCAGCGGACGATGTCCAGCACCCCCTTGGGCCTCGCCGATATCCGTCCCAGGGCAGACTCGAGCCTCTCTGACGGCATCCCAGGCAGCATCGCATATGACATCGCCAACACGCAGCAGGGCAACAGCAACTACCTTGCGCCATGGGCTCTGTACGCCTTTGACTGGTGCAAATACCCCACCCAGGGCAACGGCGCCGGCAAGCTTGCCGTCGGCAGTTACCTCGAGGACGGACACAACTTTGTACGTGGGCCAGGCCTGTCTCGGTCTCTGCCCTATCTCGAGACTTGGCCCAACGCAGCTTGACTGACCGCGACGACGCGCACCGCAGATACAAATCCTCGACACCCAAGTCGTGCCCACCCCCTCCGATTCGTACGTGCCCGGCACCTCGAGGAACTGCCTCGAGTTTACAAAAATCGCCGAGGCGACGCATTCGTACCCCGTCACGCGCCTGCTTTGGGAGCCGCCGTCGTCGCAGAAGCAGTCAACCGACCTGCTCGCTACCTCTGGGGACCATCTGAGACTCTGGTCGCTGCCATCGGACGCGTCGGCGTCGCACGCCAGCAACTCGATAACACGCGGAGGCAGGGACGCGCTGCCCTCTGCCAAGCTCACGCCGCTGGCTCTGCTCTCCAACTCCAAAACACCCGACCACACGGCGCCGCTCACGTCGCTTGACTGGAACCAGGTCTCCCAGAACCTCATCATAACGTCGAGCATCGACACCACATGCACCATCTGGGACATACCATCGCTCACGGCCAAGACCCAGCTCATCGCGCACGACAAAGAGGTGTATGATGTCCGTTTCTGCGCAAACAGCGTCGACGTATTTGTCAGCTGCGGACAAGATGGCAGCGTTCGCATGTTCGATCTGAGGAGCCTGGAGCACAGCACCATCATCTACGAACCGACCGGCAAGGACGACAAGGGTAAGTTGCGAGGGTCCAAGAGCTCGTGGCTGGGCGGGCCAAAAAAAAGGTTTTCTTTTCACACAATGCTGACTTGCCTACGCAGATCCCAACGGAGGCAGGATGAGCCCCACCCTGGCCCAACAGACCATGTCCAACCCTCCGCCGCTTCTGAGGCTAGCGACGTCGCCGCATGATACACACCTCCTCGCCACATTTGCCCAGGACTCCAACGTGATCCGTATCCTCGACGTGCGGCAACCTGGGCAAGCCCTGTTGGAGCTCCGCGGCCACGGCGGGTCACTCAACTGCATCGAGTGGTCCCCTCTTCGGCGAGGCACTCTGGCTTCGGGTGGTGATGACTGTCAGGTCCTGATTTGGGACCTGCTCAACAATCAGTCTGCAGCTGCGCCTGGCCTCAACGGGGCGCCCCAGCCCGAAAACGTGCGTAGCCCGGTGGCCAGCTGGCAGTGCGACTACGAGGTCGGAAACCTAGGCTGGACCCCGCAGCTCTCCAACAGCGACAATGGGGAGTGGCTCGGCGTGAGCGCCGGGCGCGGAATCTGGGGCGTCAAGGTATGACCGGTCCCCCGGCTGAACTGGGAGCGGAGAAGAAGCTATGGCAAACAGGAGCACGCGAAAGACGCGACTTTTCCAGGTTGTCGTGACGGAAGCAGCGAAGCAGGCAAGAGGGATGCGGCATTCAAGCCATATGAAACGCCGACATGTCGCCTACTCATATTTCAGGGCGGCGAGGGAGAGGAATCACTACACAAACACAATTCCATTCCGTCAACGCCAAGAGCGATGGTTACGATGCCGGAGGGAAAGGGACGACTGCAACTGCGCTGTTGGTCTCAACACGTCGCCCTCGCTTGTATGCCTTGGCAATGTTGATGGTGCGCGATGTCGCAGGGCCCAGGCCCGTGTCTTCTCAGGTGCTGGCTTTGGCATTGGCAAGCAAAGACTGCCTTTGGCGATGCGATTTCCGCAGTCACTCCCTGTTCACATGGTCCATCCTGACGGCCAGTGGCCGGCTCTTTTTGCTCCCCGTCGGCGGCCATGCTCAATGTCGGTGGGGCAACGGATCCTCGTCTCCGCAGCAGCTTCCGCCGTCCGTCTTCTTCACCTCGGCGATTGGTTATTGGGTGGGTTTTGGCTGTCGGTCTCTTTGTGGGTGGTTTGTTCGGAAAAGCGGGCGTAGGAGGCGGCGGCACGGCCAGCAGCTGGGCCTCCTCGCGGGCCTCGGTCTGTGCATTTACGTGAGATGGGAAAGCATTGCTTCGACATCGGTACCTAGACAGGTAGGTTGATTGGTTTCCAGAGACGCGGGCCTCGGGCCTGTATATAGCAAGCAGCCCAGCAGGGTGGTTCCTCGACGATCATCTGTATGGCTCGGATTCAATATCACAATTGGTCATGCAGCCCTTGTAAAGCGACGGCAGCGGCAGGCTATTGCTGTCTGGGACTCCGAACAAAATCGCCCGCATCAAAAATATACGAGTCGCACACATGGCCAGCCAGTCCGGTGGGTTGGGGCCGTGTTGGTGCTGTGTGGTGTGGCGGGGCTCCCACTTCGGAGCTCTCCCGCATTTCGAGATCACGTCACATCACCCCCTGCAGCTCGAGCTCCGCAAAGCCCAAGGCTCGCCATCAGCCCAGCCTTGCCACCCAGCATTTGTTCTTCGTTCTCGTCTTTCCAGCCACCCACGGATACAGGTTGTACCGTCGGTCGTGCCAGCAGCGCCAGATCAAACACAGCAACCCCTCCTCGACGCGTAGTTGGACGCACACGCACCCCGCCCACCACCATGAAGCGTGACGACCAGCTCCCATCCCTGCTCCTGCTGCCCGCCCCACCGGTCCCGGCCAACAGGGAGAGCCTCGCGGCCGCCTACGGGCCGCCCCTCGAGGCCGCCATCGCGCGCGCCAGCGACCACGCGGCGCAGGCCGTGCTCGTCGTCGCCGTGGCCTGCCCGCGCCTGCTGGCCGGCCGCTTCCAGTACTCAAAGTCCCTGGCCGTGGGCTGGGCGCGCGCCCAGTCGCTGGTCGCCGGCGTCTACGCCCTGGCCTCGGCCGCCTGCGCCAGGCGGTCCATCCACGCCCACCTCAACGGTGGGCCGGGCTCCGTCGACGTCCGCGTGGTGCTGATCGACCACGGCGGCGGCCCAGCGGCATCGTCGGCGGCGTCCGCCGCCGCCGCGGGCGGGAACTCGGGGATCGAGCCCAACAACACTGCCGTCGTCGACCTCGCCACCTTTGCCGCCGCCTGCTTCCCCTGGAGCACCATCTTCCACTGCAGCACCGAGGCGGGCCTGGGCCTGTTTGCCGACTACCTGCGCCTCGCCGAGGGCAGGCAGGTGCTCCGCCAGGAGCAGCTGGTGACCGTGGACGGGGGGCTCACAATGAACCTGGCGTCGTCATCAAGCGCGCACCACCCCGACGCGGCGCAGCAGGAGTCGGGGCCGGACGGCGGGCCACCCGGGGGTCACCACCGCACGGTCTGCATCGGCGGCACGTTCGACCACCTGCACGCCGGCCACAAGCTGCTCCTCACCGGCGGCGCCTTGCTCCTGGATATGCCCAGAGTTGAGCAGGGCGCCCCGGCCCCGGAGCCGGCCCGCTTCATCATCGGCGTGACGGGCGACGAGCTGCTCAAGAACAAGAAGCACGCCGACCTGGTCGAGCCCTGGGACCGCCGCGCTGTGGGCGTCATCGACTTCCTTTCCACCCTTCTCGAGCTACGGCCGACGGGCTGGAAGTCCAGGGGAGACGGAGAACAAAATGAGGTCAGCACCCCAAACATTGTCCGGGCAGACGGCAACTTCCGAGCCCTCTTCAGGGACGGGGCCGTCTCAGTAGAGTGTGTGCGAATACAGGATGCCTTCGGTCCCACCATAACGATTCCAGAACTTTCATCCCTCGTCGTCTCGGCCGAGACGAGGTCTGGCGGGCAAGCAGTCAACGACAAACGCGCCGAGCTTGGTTGGCAGCCCCTACAAATCTTCGAAGTCGATGTCCTCGACGCCAGCAGCGACCAGGATCACCACGGGGAGAGACCAACACCAACAACAACAACCAGTAGTGACTTTTCGTCAAAGATCAGCAGTACAGCCATTCGCAAGCTCCTGTCAGAATGCCAGACTTGATTGACGTTTGGCTGACATCCTCGAGCGTTTGAAGCATAGAAGGCAAAAAACACGGTGGGTGAGCAAGCGACGCTCAGTGGCAGTAATCTACCCGTTGCAAAAGAAAACAAATGTCTATTTCATAGCCTCGTAACATTATGAAACTGTGCCCATTAAGCTCCTTGACCCAGAATGCTCACTCAACCCTTGGAAAAATGCGCGCACGCAAAGAATTACACACACCCTTCTGCACTCTCACTCAGCCTTTTTCTTTTGAAGCTCGACTTAAGCAAGCTGGCCGATACCGAGGCTCTCGGCGTCCGCCTTGACGATACGGATGGTGTTGGTGTTGCCCATGCCGCCCTTCCAGCCCTGGACAACGACAATGGGGTCTCCCTTGGTGAGGATGCCCAGCTCCGTGGCCATCGAGACACCCCACTTGATGCGGCGGTCGACATCCTCCTGCCAGTTGACCTTGGAGAAGTCGGGCTTGGCCTCGGGGAAGAGGAAGGGGTAGACACCGCGGTACAGATGGCTGTACCTGGACGCCGAGGGGTTGCGGGTCACCATGAAGATGGGGCAGACCGGGCGGTACTTGGACAGGAGGCGGGCCGAGTCACCCGATGTCGAGAGCACAATGATGCCGCCGGCGTTGAGGTCGAGCGAGGCACGGACCGCAGCCATGGCGCACGACTCGACAACGCTGACGGGACGGTGCACAATGCCGCACATCTCCTCAAAGTGGCTGACGTACGGGATGGTGTTCTCGGCCTTCAGGCAAGCCTCGCTCATCTCGCGCACCGCCTCGTTGGGGTAGCTTCCCTTGGCCGTCTCGCCCGACAGCATGACGCAGTCGGAGCCGTCCGTGACAGCGTTTCCAACATCGCTGATCTCGGCACGGGTCGGGCGAGGGTTTTTGATCATCGACTCGAGCATCTGGGTGGCGCAGATCACGGGCTTGCCGGCCATGTTGCAAAGAGCAATCATCTTCTTCTGCGCAGCGAACACCTCGGCCGCAGGGATTTCGATACCAAGGTCACCACGGGCAACCATGACACCGTCCGTCTCGGCAAGGATCTCGGGGAAGTTGTTGAGGCCCTGGCGGTTCTCGATCTTGGCAATGATCTGGATGTGGCGGCCCTCCTCGCCGAGGACCTCGCGGATGTCCTTGATGTCCTGACCGCGGCGGATGAAAGACGCAAAGACCATGTCCACGTTGTTCTTGACGCCGAACCGCAGGTCGTTCTTGTCCTTCTCCGACAGAGCTGGGAGGTCGACGTCGGTATTGGGCAGGTTCACGCCCTTCCTGGACGAGATGAAGCCGTTGTTGCGGGCGCGGACGCGGACCGTCTTGTCGTCAACGACCTCAAGGACCTCAAAAGCGAGGACGCCATCGTCAACGTAGATGGTACGGCCCTTCTCGATGACCTTGGTGATGTTCTTGTAGTCGACATACCTGGGGTGCAAGGTTACAGCACGTCAGCGGTCAAAGTCGATGATGAAAGGGTGGTGGTGGAAGAAGCAAAACACCATGCCCATTGACAATCTCGGGCAGAGGCTGGAATTTAACTTACATGTTCTCCGTGTCGCAGCAGGTGGCGTACTTGTCGTCCGTGGTAAAGTTCAGCTCGGTGCCAGCCGAGATGGGGAGGTCCTGGTCATCCTTGGTGTTGCCGGTCCGGATCTCGGGTCCCTTGGTGTCGAGTGCAATGGCAACCTGGCGGCCGGGCATGGCCTTCTCGGCGGCACGGGCATTGTCGATGACAGACTGGTGGTACTCGTAGCTGCCGTGGGAGAAGTTCATGCGGACCACGTTGAGGCCGGCCTTGCGGAGATCATTGAGGGCCTCGACCGAGTTGGTCTTGGGGCCAATGGTGCAGATGATGGAAGTGCGGCGGAGGTTCTTGGCCGGCTGCAGAGCAGTGTCAAGCTGGGCCAGCCAGTTGATGCGGCCGCCGGTGTAGAGGTGGTCGAGAGCCGAAGCCATTGCAAACCCTATTCTGTTTGATGGGGAGGGGATGGTGTTTTTGTTTTCAAAAGTATCTGTGTCTGAAGGCGACCTTCAATGAAAGAATGGATGATTCCTCGGTGCGATATGCGTCGAAGAAGAAAAAAATAGGTGGAAAGAATGACCTTGAAAAACAACTCAAGATCCTGTTGGGGGATGGAAGAGGAGCTGTGCCGTCTGGGAAGCTGCGGCTTTTGGGCAGGACGGCGGTTTTTTTTGGCGTGGAGAACGGACGTGCCAAAAGTGCCTCAACAACCAGGGGCAGGGGTCCAAGGGGGAAAAAAGCCGCCTCTAGAGCTTTCCTGGCTGTGCGCTTGCCTCAGCGACCCCGTTGGAGTCGTGGGTAGCGAACTGCATCTCGCAAGCTGTTGTTGACCCCTCCTTTCCCAACAGGGTAAGTGGGCGGCCCCTCGCCGCCATGCATGGTGGGGGTCGCCCGTCCAGCCACTTGGCAGGTGAGGATAAGCACCGTGGGCCACTTATCCTGCGACAAGTGGATGGAAAGGTGCTGGCGAAACCCCGGTGTTCGGAGGTGCGCAGGCGTCCCTGTCTGAGGATCTTGATAGTGCAAGCAACTCCTGTGCTGCGAGTCTGTATTTGTGCATCGAGCTAATTTTAGACGCTCGGACGCGAACCAGAAGAAGGCGTGGTACACTCGCCTTTGGCAAGCCCCAGACTCGTCCAGCCAAGCGCCCCAAGCAGCCCAGTGGCGCATGCGCTTGTTTATACCAAGGGTGAGGAGCCTTCGAGAATGGGAAACTTCGACCCCAGGTGAAAAGTTTCATTACCGCATCATGAGTACCAGCCACCACGTAGCTTTAATAATGGCAGGTCCTCTGCTATTTAATGCACCAGATGCCAACGATTAATGCCAAATACCTCGGCCTCGGCATCTGCTAGATCCCTCGACATCGACAACCCATCCCAAAGGCTTTCGATTCTAGACAATATCGACTACTGACTTCATCAAAGGGCAGACGCTGCGAATGGTTACCATGGAAGGCCAAGTCTTCGTCAATGTCACTGGCGACCGCGTCACGGAGAGCATGCTTGCGGATGCAACTAGGCTATTCAACGAGAATTACGGAATATGGGATAAGCTTGCGGGCATCAAAGGTTTGTTATACGGCCAGAGTATCGATCTTTTTTTCTGGCCCTCGTCTGGCCCTCGTCTAACTGTCATATTTCTTTTGCAGGCCGGGTCAAGTTGAGCCCCCGTCGAATTCGAGACGACTATCTGCCAGTCGGCTCCGCGACCTTCTACGCCAGTGTAACGGTCGACGGAACCCTCGCCGGCAATGCCTTTTCCTGTCGCTGGAAGCATGGCGACAAGACGGTTTGCTGGGTGACCCAGTTGGTGGTGGCCAAGGAGTTCCGCGAAATAGGACTCGCGAGTGGCCTCCTGAGGGCTCTCCGCAATGACACGGACGATATTTATGGCATAATGAGTTCACACACCGCCGCCTGTCTAGCTGCTTCGAAGGCCTTTAGCAGTAAGTGCATCGCAGACCCACGCGACGAATTCTCCTGATGATGAGTTACAAAAAAAGCCAACATCGAGGAGCTGGATTTTGGCTTCATGAAAGACAACGCCGCCGAAATTATGGCGACTTCACCGATCCCGTACATCAGGAATGCCAAGCTGGCTGGGTCTCTTTTCCTCACCCAGAACACCCAGGGACTCGTAGCTGGCGTCGACACCGCGTTCTTCGTAGACCACACCGAGCCTCTGGAAGCCCTGGCGGTGGTAAAGAAGACCTGGAACTGGCCGCTCGGAGACTTGCCAGATGGTCACGAGTTCCTTGTTGTCGTTGCGGCCAGCCGCTGAGGATTCCGGCCACGCTCGTAACCTGGCAACATGGTCTAAAGAAGATCACCTCAGAGGGTGGGGAATATGTGGTGATGGATGGGGGAAAGAAGGTGAAAACGACGAGGGAACTCATAGCTCCATAGAAAAGATAGGATGCAGTTGCAAGCTCGAATCGGCCAGGAACTGCAGCCGAGATTCTCCACTCACTAGACTAGCATGTTCACTCAGTGCCTCGATCTGCCTGTGCAGTCCCACAGCGGCCCAGTCCGTGCTGGACGAGCTGGGCTATGCAGGTGGGTTGACCGCCTTATCTTGTTGCCGCGTTGACTGCGGTCCGTCACGTGACCGAGATCAGCCGACGTGGCTGGAAAAGGACGTGGCGTTTGTGAGCTGGCCATGTGCGTGGCGTGGGGTCGGGGTCGAGTGGCCCAGCGCGCGCGGCCTTGCAGGGCCCTGAAAGGCGAAAGGCTGGGGGTGTCAGGAGCTCGTGCCACCAACCGGCACAGGCAGACGCAGGGGGGACATCGCGGCCCAGACCTGGACTCCCGCCAACTCGAACGTTTCGCCGCCGAGGTTGGTTCCCGAACAAGCTCTCCCCGAAACCACCACCGCTTCAACCGCAGGAACAGCCTACCTACCTACCTCGCCGCCGCGCTTCCACGACCGTCTGCAGCCGCCGACCCAAGCCCTCAACGCATCCAGCCTCGTTCTGGTCTCGCCGAGCAGCGCCCCCGACACCGCCCAAGCACGAGCAAACCCCCTGAAATCGGTCAACATGGTGGTTGGTATTCCTCCTCGCATGTGCCCGACAGAACCCGCGGGCGTCCGCTTCCCCCGCGGCGCCGCCCGGGCTCCCTTCGGTGGACGCAGTCTAAAAAGCATGCACAGCTCCTCACTTTACTGACATTCTTCGGCCTGTGGTCAAAGGTCGGAAGACTGACGCATTACGCGTTTGACGCTGTGCTTTGTAAGTTCGCTCCCTCCCGGTCCTGCCGCGCAGCAGCCCCAGCCGGCGCTCCTATGCGTTTTTTTTCCTTTTTGGCAGATGCGGACGACTGACTCACTGCGCTCTTCCTTTGTTACAGTCTCTGCCTTTCTGGCCGGCATGAAGCGCTCGACTGGCCTGACGTGAGTCTGACCCCATTTCAATCTGTGCCGTGTGCCGCGATCGATGGCGGCCACACAAACTCTCTTCCACTCACGGCTGCGCCGAGACTGCTCTGGATTGGTAGACAAGAAAGCAAAGAAAAAAAGGAGGCCGGGAAATATCGCTGACCCCTGATTGTGCGCACAGGCTCAAGACGGACCGCCTTGCTGGCGAAAACAAGGAGCTCAACGGCTGGCTCGGAAAGTACCTCGGTGTCGGCGAATGGCTTCTGGACCAGTCTGTCGCCGTGGCCGGATCCAGCGGGTGGTTTGAGAGGACTCGCTAGGCCCTCTCGGATCCTGCGAGAGGGGCGGAAGGAGAGTGCGCCGGAGGGAGGGAATAATGAGCACAAGACGTCCATGCATCCACGTCGTTCAGTTTTATGTCTCGCAAAGTTCTGTCCATTTGAATGGGTTGGCGTTTAATGGTGTGCTCTTTTTCGCCGGGCCCCGACCTTCATGCCGACTATCTAGGTGCCTGCTGGTCTAGGTTACACGGCAAGAAAGTGCACCAACTCAGTGTTTTTTAAATCGCGTTTTCAAGGATGCCGGGCCCCGGGCGGTGTAGCCGAGGTTACAGGGCCGGCGGTTCTCATGTATCGCAAGTGAGGGAGGATCCGTCTGCACATGGGAAACTCCCGTGTGACCGACAGTTGGCCCACATATGCCCGGAAATCCCCCAATCTCTACATCCATCGATCCATCCATCGATCCATCCATCCGTCCACCGATTCATCCATCTCATTTCATACATGATAGTCACGCACTGGCATGCTTGTGGCTTGGGTCTCGTGACATCGAAGGTTGAGCGGTACCTAACCCGTAACAAATGTGCAGCTGGTCATTATGCGCCTAGGCGCCAATACAAAACTCCAGTACTAAGAATGGTATCTAGAATACTCATTCGGTATCCCCATGTTCCGTGCCGTTTCTCGCAATGTCCAACAGAGAGCTTGAACTGTCGCCATCTCCAACCGCAAAGTATGCCGTGAACGTCTTGGATGGCTGCCTTCAACCACCTATCCTATGCCGCATGCTCCATTAGAAACTCGGGCGGGATCTCGTTCTCGCTGTCGTCTCTGTCGAGACTGGGGACCGAGTCCCTGTCTGTATCTCGCTGCGGCTGCCCACTGCGTGTAGCTGCGTGTTCTGGTGTCGCAGCTTCCTGCTCGACGGATCCCGTCTTCTTGTCTTGGTCAAGCCCGTGGCTGCCCTGGAGGTCAACCAAGGCGCCATGTCCCCTGCTCTCGTCTTCTCTTTGTGCATCCCGACTCGGTCGAACCGCGGTTGGCTCTGCATCCATGGCGGAGCGGGCGAGGCGGGGCGTGTCCTCGTCGGTATCCAGTCCAGGGGACGCCAACGCCTCCCGCAGCATCATGTGGGCTTCCCTAAACGCCTCGAGCTCGGCACCAATGGCACAGATGAGCAGGTTCCAGTTTTTACGCTCGACGGTCTGGAGGAGATCGTCCAGGCCGGCAATGACAGCCCGCATCTTCTTCAGCTGCAAACCCACGGGGTCTTCCACGCCGGACTCGAACCCATTGCCCCCATTCTCTTCAGCATTCATTTGCTTGAGTAGGTCGGCCTCGAAGTCCGAGACCAGCTTGACTGCCTGTCGCCATACCTCGGCCCCGTCCTCGAGAGCCCGACGTTCCTTATCGACTGCTACTTTCCGTTGCTCGAGAATCTCTACCTCCTTGGTCCACCAGTCTGTAGCCATGCCAAGAGTCCGCCTCTCAGGGTGCAGATGGAGAAACTCCAGTCCGCCGGGTGAAGTATCAGCCGAGACGGCATCGCCAGACACTGCAGCAATCGCAGAAATATCCAAGGGCTTCACAGGCGGGCGTCGGAGTAGGACAGCAATCTGCGCGTCGACCTCCTTCAGAGCACCACGGTAGCCGCTCAATCCCGCCTCTCGCCTGTTGACCAGCGTCGCCAGATCCCCCTCCAGGCAGGAACGTCTTGTCCGAAGGAGAGCCAGGCGCTCCTCAAGCTCCTTTATCTGTGCGCAGACGTCGTCGTGCTCTCCTTGCAGCCCACGGAGCTCCTGCGCCAGCGGATCCTCGTCGTCCTCGTTCAGGGCGCGCAGCTCGTCGGCCAGACCCTCGCGGCGCGTCGACATCTTACGGGCGCGCACCAGTGCGGCCTTGCGGGAGGCCAGAGCAGCCTCAAGCGTCGCGTCTTCTTCGGCCTTGAGGTCGGCCAGCAGCGACATGGTGCGCCCCAGCCCCGCACGGGCGGCCCGCAAGCCGATGGGTTTGGAACGCGGCTGCCGCACCGGAATTACCTCGCCGTTTGCGTTTGACCGGATCGGCGGGTCTATGCGCGATTGCGACAGCGAGTGTTGATGTCGCTGGGATTGCTGTCGTGGGCTGTGGCGGCCGGTGGACGATCTGTGGCTGCTGCCACCCAGCACGTCGCTGGCCGCGACGTCGGAGGAAGTCGCGCTGGGACTGTCACTCTGAGGCCGGCCCAGCCCAGCTGACAGGCCGGCTGCTTGCAAGTCCAAGAGATTTTGTGCATCTCTCTGGAGAGCCTTCTCGCGACGGGCGAAGCTTTGCCAGGCCGAGTCCGCCTCATACTGCGGGCTGCTGTCCCTCGAGGACGGCTGCTTGGACCCACGGCTGAACAGCATGCTGCCCAGGGCCTCCGAAGCCGAAAAACGATCCCGGTGGCGAGTCACCACCGAGTCTGGTCTGCCCCCCTCAACGTCCCTGTACAGGAGAGTGGATGTGGCAATCGGGGCGGGAGGGCCGGCAAACAGGACGCGATGGCCGCTTTTGCGGCGCGCCGGTGGGGATGTGTTCACCATGTCGGGACTTTCGGCGTCGGATCGCGACGAGGGGTGGTCGGTGTAGTTCTCGTGGCCGGGCGACGGCGAGGGATAGGAATCCGGCCGAGGGGAGAGCTCACTCATGTCGTATTCGCTCCGTTTGGCCCTGAGCGTAGGGTTCGTGGGGTCCGAGTTTGTATGGAAAGGGAGCAGCGGCGACGCATCCCTGGACAGGCTTAGGCGCGGGAGGAAAGAGGACTTATAGGCCATGCTTGGTTGGATGGCCTAGCCAGATGCACAGGGTGGCAGCCTGTAGTTTTCTGGCGATGATGAGGTCGCGAAGACTCGATCTGCAGCGGGCCTGGCAGGCTGGAGGCACGGCGCAACGATGTGGACGAGTCTGGCTTGAGCGAGGCTAAAGTGCACGTCAATGAAGGAATGAAACACGCGGGGGG
>PYSQ01000283.1:0-42013 GCA_003049435.1 Nakataea oryzae
CGTGCAAGCTCGGCGGGCACAGCAGGAGAGCGTGCGTGCAGATACAGAACTCCCGGCGTTTGCTGCGCAGCTCGGCCGTCGGCTTGTTCGATGTTTGTGCGATGCGGCTGGCTCAGTTCAGAGTCAGGGTCGCAGACATGGTCGAAGAGGTCTGGCTGGGAAGTGAAGGGAAGGTGAGCGTCGACAGCGCAGCACACCGTTGGGATTGATCCAGGCACTCCCGAGGCCAGAAATCACCAGGATTGTGCGCGTTGCGTTGGATATTCGTGGGTATCGTGGATCGACACGGGATCAGCAATTTTACTAGATAGCGACGAGCGGCTCTGGGCAATATTGGGTGGAAGGGGGGAAAATTATTAGCACCGGCGAATCTGATGCTAACCGGCGCGATCGTACCCCCTGAGCTGGCGAGACAGCCACGGCAATAAAAAAAACGACCTGGGAGGTGGATGGCGGCGGCGGCGGTGGTGTGGGCTGGGTGGGTGGACGGCCGTGGTTAAAAGTGGGACGGCTGCCCTCCCTGCGTTCCAGTTGGCTGTCATGCCTTGCTTGGGTGAAGGATCGTCGCAGAAAATCAATCCCTCTGCGTGGAGGAAGCAGAACACTCCGTGATGATGCCCTGTGTAATTTGCCGCCTTCGCTTGCCAGATGCGCCCGCGCCACCGTACCTTGCAAGAGACTCGACTGTTTGCATGCAGGGAACGCCAGGCACAGGGCGCGTCCTCTGCGCGACTCTGGCGCGCATTCCAGGCTCCAGGCCGCTGGTTCATTGCCGCCCAAGACGCCCGCCTGCTACATTACACTGCCGTCCGCCACAAAGCGCCCGTGATGTCTGACAGCTTCCCTTTGGGAGCGCCCCGTGGGGACGAGCCGCTTCCACCACGAAGGCTTCTCGAGGCGGGCGTGGCGTGGACAGGGGCTCCCTTAGCGACCGGGACCACCGTCCCGGCACATGTGCGTAGGTACGTGCTGCAGCCGGGCACAAGCGGCAGAATAAGGGCCTGCACTGTGGCTTTTTTGTGTCCTGTGCTTGTGCTCCATACGGCTGCTCCCAACTCCGGCTGTGGGTCGCGACAGGGGCCAAACACCATCTCCTCCAAGGCTCAATCTTCCAGTCTCCTGGCCCAACCAATAATGGGTTAATGGCTTGATAGCCCGAGGGCCCAAAACTCCAGCTATTGTCGCCGGGGCTAAAACTCTGTGCTAATCAGAGCCTCTGGGTCCGCCGCCGGTGTCGACCGCCAAGTTACGTGATGAGCCTCCGACACGAGCCACCATTGGCTCCAATGGATGCCCTTGTCACAGCACAATCGGTGCGGTCAGATCTCGGCCACCTCTGCTCTGTCACCCCTAACAGCCCGCTGGTTACCATCAGGTTCTGTCGACCTACAGAAGAGAAGGAGGGCAGTGGAAGAAGAAGAAGAAGAACCCGGACCAGACCGCTGGGTTGCCCGTGTCTGCGCGCCAGCTTCTCCTCTCCCCCAATCCCAGCGTTGCATGAGATATGGAGGCCCTGGTACTGCGAATAACCCAAACTCGGGTTGGGCTACCGGCTCGAGATAGGCATTGCCGTGTGGGATTGCCATTCCGAATCGGGGTCACTTCGGAGAAATCAACCTCGGATCATTTACGATTCAACTTTTCTTCTCGCGTTCAGGTCACGTCCTGGTCGTCGCTGTTTGATTTTTTTCTCATACCCTATGTCCCAAACGATGTCTGACCCTCGGCATGCAGACGTGGGTGTTTCTCGCCGCTGTTTTCTTCTCGGAGCACCCGGGTGCCCACCCCACCCGACTGCCCGTCCGTCGCCACCCACCCACCCCTTTTGTCCGGCCCCCCCCCCACCTCGATTTTGATGGTAGGCCTGGCGACACGTGTTGTCGTTGTTGTTCATAGCGTGCAGCACGCAGTCGCATTCTGATGGACGCTTCCATCACATGGCCGCTATCCAAGCAACCACTTCCGCCCAGCCCCTTTGCCTGGTCAAAAACTAGCGGTGCTTCTTCTCGCTCTCACGCGGACCAAGTTCTCGAACTCAAACGTTCACTGGGGTCAATGCGGCGCGCGAGACGGTAGACTCGTGCTGTGGCGGAAAGGTTGTGGCGAGTGAACAATGCCGAGTCGAGGGGCAACCGACCGGGTTGACCGACTGTGTCCCCTGATTGGCTGTATGGCCCACATCAGCCCGTGTTCCTGCATGATGGTGGAACCTCGCCCAAGAAGCCAAGACCCCTGTCCCCTGTCCTCTCCCCCTGTCCCTGCGCCCCTGCCCACAAGCTTCTGTGGTCTGTGCCCTGTGCTCTGTGCATTATTCCAAACGTCGGTACAGAATTCGACGCACAGTCATCCCCTCTTCTTTTGGCTGCCTGCATTTCCCGGTCCGCGGTACGAGAGAGGACAATGTCACGTCGAGGCTGGGTCCGATGGCGAGAAACATAATCATGGCGCCATTATCGCGACCATCATATTCCCTACCTCTAGGTACATACTTGCGACCGCGACGGGCTACCAGCCTCCATGGCGGGACTGTTGATTCTCAAAATTCGTCGCTGTGCCTGGGCGGAAGGGCCCGTGGCCGGGAAGACTTTCCTTTCCGTCCCTGGCTCGAACAGGGAGGGAGATGCCTGAACCCAACAGCAGTCTATAGTGCAAGCGTGCTTAGCTACAGACAGATGAATTCCGATTTCTCCGCGTTAAAAGATTGAAATAAAATAAAAGCGGTTTCGGCTGTGCCCACGGAGCCAGCATGTTGCCATTTGCTGCTCATTGACAGTCTGTCTAAAGGTTCGTATTGCCACCGCCAACTCGGGATTCAGCCACGACACTAGGTGACTGTGTGTCTGTTCACAAAGACTATGCTATTAACCACGCCAAAAGTACCTGTACGATAAGGCTAAAGGGAGGCTGAGGCGTTGCGGCATAGCGTCTGCTCAATCCGAGAAGGGGGGTGCGCACACTTATATCGTATCCAAGTATTGTTTCAAAGCCAGGATCGGTTGAGAAAAATCCTGGAAATGCTTGATGAACGCCATTAAAGGGTAAAGGTTGCAGCATATAAAATGGGTCGTTATATTGACGACGAACCAGAAAAGTGCCCATTTTGGGCCATGTTGTTTGGAATATGAACTTTTGATTGTTTTCCCTCGAGAAAGCAAAGATACCTGTCCTGCCGCGAAGGGACTCAATCTAACCCTGTCTGGCGTGTGACGTCTGACATGTCGAGTATGTTGCCAGAGTTTTAGATGACCAAGGGAGAATATCAGTAACTGACCATCTCGGTGCAGTGTCATTGGGAGTTTTCCACCAATGCTGCCTACCTAACCGACGTGAGTTCTCGCAACGAAAACGAACGCCTGGAGCATCAGAAACATACATCGCCTTGTTCATCTGTACTTTTGCGGAAATGGTTTCAAAAACAGAGTGCCCATGTCTGACCCGGGGTCGCAGTCAAACAATCGAATTGTAAAGAATATGGGGCAAGAACCTTCCAAGCCACGCCCAGGGACCAAGTTTCGCGTCATCAGAGCAGGGCTGTCCCGCACGGGCACGTCCTCACTCGCGAAAGCACTCGGGATCCTGCTGGATGAGCCCGTGAACCATGGCGGCACCCAGGTGACGGTCGGGCCGGAGCGCGAGCTCTAGACACCTAGATCGAGGTCTACCGCCGCTTCGGCACAGACCCAGCCTTCGCAGGCGGCCGCCCGGACAATCCCTGCAGCGACGACGACCCCGTCGCCGCGGCGCCCGGACCTGCACCACACCCCCCTGGGCGGCGACGCCTTTATCCTGGCGGCGCTGCAGCAGCACACCGAGGGGCTACGCGGCCGTGCCCGATTTCACCTCTCGCGGCCCTGGTGCCGGAGTTAATCCGCCTCGACCCGGACGCCGTCGTGGTCGCCACTGTCCCGCGACCCGGATGTGTGGGCACGCGCAGCTAGGCCCGGGCCACAGCGGCCTTACTGCGCGGCGTCCCATCCCTGGATGGCTGTGTTCCGGCTGCCTTCGGTCCGGCACTTCCCCAGCCTACCTTCACCCTTCACGGGATCGGCCTGCTCGAAGTCGGAGGTCCTGCCGTTACTCCCCGACGGAACGCAAGGTCTGGGGCCGGAATCTGGCCTGGCTCCGCGCCGTGGTGCTGCCCCGAGCGGCTCGCGCTGATCGACGTCGGGGATGGCTGGGGCCGCTCTGCAGGGCGCTCGGCGTCGAGTTCTTGCGCATCAACGACGCGGCGCAGGCTGAGGACACCGCGCGCCGGCACATACAGAGAGAAGCCTGAGGAGGTGAGTGGCCGTTGTGTCCTTCGGTGTTGCTGTCGGGCGGCGGCATACCACCATTTCAGATGAAAACTTTTGGCGTGCGCCTTTCGTCCGATGCATCGGCCAAACGAGTCAAGGCAGAAGAGGAGACTTGATGGGATTGACGTACACGAGAGCCTAGGTCGTGGAGCCCCCTCATCTCCCATTCGCTCGCTTCAAATCGACGAGAATTCTGCGCAAAAACGGGCACCTTGATGGCCTTGCCAAGAAATTATATAGAGCGGGGAGAGCGCCCTTTGCTGTTTTTCTGGCGGGCTTCGCTGGCTGACAAGCCACGGCCGTCGCCTGTGATTCGTTCACCGGCGGGAGGGCGCACCTTGATGGACAATAGTGAGAAACCCTGATGGCCTTTTCACCCCGTTTCTCGTCTTCTCCAATAGGTCCAGAGAAGAACGCAACCCGCATTCCTTGCCCGGCTCTCTAGTTACCTGGTTAGCGAGTGCAACATTCCAGCCCCGAGGGCTTCCTCCTTCTCGTCATATCGGGCTGACCGCCGAGGCTAGCGCGGGCGTCTTGTCTCTAATCGTAGAATGAGGCCGATGAGAGCGGGGAAGGCTGAGGGGACGGCTCCTTGGCGTAGTTGGCATGGAAATGATGGTAGACCGCCGTGATGGGTTTGCCTTGAGGGGCTAGAGAGAAACAGGCAGGTTGGAGGATCAAGGCATGAAAAGGATTCCAAGTCATGATCTATAAGAATGGGCTTGTGGTTTTATTCCTGCTCGGCTGATCACCTCCCGTCTCACCATCGTCAAATTCCCACGGCCTGGTCCCAAGGCTCCTCCCATTCTAGAGACGTTCGGTATCAGAAGCCCAACCGCCGAAAAAAAAACACTCCCAAAATGAAGACCTCTGGAGCCTTTCTTTTCGCCTCGTTGGCGGCCCTTTCGGGCATCTCAGCCGCCCTGCCCCAGAACCCGGCCTTGGACAGGCGCGCAAACAACGGCGGCGGCAGCGTCGTCACCATCACCATCCCCCCTCCCCCCTCGCAGCCGACCCCCGGGGCCGTCTACAACTGGCGCGAGGGGTCCACGGACGAGTACCCGATCCACGCGTCCTGCAACGGCACGGAGCGCGCCCAGCTCCGCCGGGCGCTGGATGAGACCATGTCTCTGGCGCAGCACGCGCGCGACCACATCCTCCGCTTCGGCCGGTCGTCTAGCATCTACACGCGCTACTTTGGCAACGCGTCTACTGGCGAGCCGATCGGCTGGTTCTCGAAGTTGGCCTCGGGGGACAAGGGCGGCATGTGGTTCCGGTGTGACGACGTCGATGGCAACTGCCACCAGGCTGGTGAGTTCTCTACAATCTACAAGTAAAGACGCCACCGGTATAATACGCAGGATGCTGACCCCGGTCTTTTTGTTTTCTCTGTCGGCAGGCTGGGGCGGCCACTGGCGCGGCGACAACGCCACCTCGGAGACAGTCATCTGCCCCCTATCGTACGAGACACGCAAGCCCCTGGAAGCCCTGTGCAGCTTCGGCTACACCGTTGCGTCGGGCAAGCTTAACCTGTACTGGGCGGCCGACCTGATGCACCGCATCTTCCACCTCGAGCCCGTTGGCGAGGGCACCGTCGAGCACTACGCCGACTCGCACGCCGAGTGCATCGCCCTGGCGAAGTCCGACCCGGCAAAGGCGGTCCGCAACACCCACAGCCTGCAGTACTTTGCGCTTGAGGCATATGCCTACGATGTTGTCATGCCGGGCGAGGGCTGCGCGGGCCGGGCTGCGGGACCTTCGTCTTCGGCGCCGGCTCCGGCGCAGCCCCCGGCCACTACCACTGCTGCGAGCAGTCCGACCAAGACGAGCACTGCTGGGGCGGTAAGTCAAGAAACTCGACATCAAAATCCATATATAACGATGCTGCACATGCGGACCGAACTCGATCACTGACATGGCCGATCAACAGGAATGCCACACGCACGCCGATGGCGTGGTCCACTGCGTGTAGATGATCAACCTGCATGTCGTAGCGACACATGGAGGAAATTAGGGGGCATGGTGAAACTAAAGAGGGTAATGAGGCAGATCAAAAGAGATGATATCCCAATGACCTGATGACCTAGACATAGACTTGATATTCTCAATCCTGTATTCGGGCCTGCGCCCGAACAGGACGCCGCGCTGGATTCAGTATGTGGCATTAAATAAACTATGGAATTCAAACATATGCTATAGATGGGCCCGGTAATCCCGGCGCCTTGATGCACGCACCGGAATCGGAACAGGATCTCCCGGGTCTGACTGGTGCCGAAACCTACCCCTCCTTTCACGGCCGAATCCCGGAGATAGCACGGACTGGTAAGCGTTTCTTGGGCATGTCGGCGAGCGCCGCGGCGAAGGGCCACTATTCTGGATGCAGACACCCGCACCAGTGCCGGCTCGCCCTCGCATCCGGCTTTCCCGTCCACCGCAGGGCGGGCTGACTGAGTCGCCCGAGGCGTCGCGTTCACGTGAATATGAAGCTTTGCACCTGCCACGCCGTGTGTGTATGCACTCGGCAGGGCGAGAAACAAGTTTTGATCGAAATTAGCTTGTGGCGACAGTGCGCTTCCGGAATCGGGTTGGAGCCGTCGAGTGGGTGCATGACACCTCGCAGACGCGACGGAAGTGCGAGAAGCAACATGGTCAGGGTGTTTCTGGAATCTCCATGGACAGCACTGTTGAGGGGGGGGGGAACCATAGGCGCACAAATCCATGCCACCATAATGCAATTGATTATACTAAAGGCTGGATGTTTGCTAAGGCCAGGGAAGCGCGATCCACCGCCTACACCGCCAATTGGCTGGTTCGTCGCCTTGTTTGGATGAAGGCATCCAAGAAGAACGGTCTGGAAGTCCCCCGTCCGGCTGTCCGTGCGGTGGATGTCAGTGTTTGCAAACATAGTTACTTCTCGCACCATACAAGACCCATGGATGCATCCGATGGCGAGGCGGAGATCTGAGGCGAGCAATCCCCTGGCCGCCAGGCGCAACAACGGTGTGTCGGTCTGGCTTTGCGTCCAGCTCTCTCCCTGGAGCGGGTTGTCCACCCATCTATTCGCCTTCCATAGCACATCCTATCGCGAAATGCATTAGGCCAGTTTTGCCATCCTTGACACATCAGGAGGGAGGATCGCATGACATCGACTCGATATCTTGAGGTGCTTGCATCGCCCCCCACCGCAGAAATGGGCCCGGTTTATTAAGCAGTCACAGGAGTCATTTCATTCAGGGAGCATTCCTGCATCTTCCCTTCCGTTTTCCGTTGGCCCCGCTCGAGCGAAGGGGGGAACGAAAAAGAAAGAAGAGGAAAAAAAAACAGAAGCAAGACTGGACCACCCGGGAAAAAACGACAGTTACCCCGGGCCACACCCCCTCTCGATGCAATGCATCAGCCTGAAATTGTTCCCACCGAACCCGGCATGTGTCCGGAGGCAGCACAGTGATATTTGAGGGGGAGGGGCAGTCGTCACAAGCAGTCGTGCTGTCATGAGGTCGTATTGATCTACCACAATTGCCGAGGTCGGCTGGCAGCAGCAGCAGCAGCAGCTCATCAACTCCAGCGAGTGAGGATCGCCGGAACCGCGGCTTCGTCGGGAGGGGTTGCAGGCTGTTGATTGATGTTTCTGGCGTGGTCCAGTGCGTGGGCTTTTTTTCTCCCTCTCTCTTCGCTCTGCTCCACCCATCCAACTTGATTTGACCAAACTCCTCCAAGTGCCGGCCGGCTAGCGGGGTTGGCCAAGCAAAAGAGACAGGAAGCCAACCAGCCCCCTTGTCGTCGATCAATCGCGCGACAAGATGGCAGCCCATTGTGGATGGATCGGCATGCTTCTGCATGGGTGTTTGTGTGGTGTGACGGCGCCAGCCTGCATGACGAGGTGAATTATGCCGTGTGCTGCTGCTGCTGCTCCTCTGTGTTATCTCTCCTACTCTGGACAAAGTCCACGTCTTGGGAGCAAGGCAGATAACAAGGTGGACGGAGTGAGACGGGAACTGGTCAGCAGCACAGCTTCGAGACATGTTTGCGGTGCGCGCTTGCAACCAAGAGATAAGGAAATTGGCAGCGAGTGTCGTCGCGGTGGGCTCCCGTGCGGTTTGGGCGCCGTGTGACCTGGCAAAGTTGGAGGGGCGGACAGGAAAGGCAAAGGCAAAGACACACCAGCGACGGTCAACAACATCAATCACACCGGCTCAGGATTTGCAAGGGTTGCGGGGGGAGGGGACGCACGCCGCGCGCTGCCATGCACTGATTGGACGTGGCTGGTGTCTTTCGGGCCAGAGCTCTTGCACAACATTGCGTCATCCAGACCGTCGGCGAAGGCCCGGCAGCGAGCAAATGTCGGCGCCCATGTGCCCATTGGCCCGGGGGTCGGTTGAGGTTGAGGAAAACAAAAACCAGAGAAGCAAACGTACAAACTAACAGGCAGACTGCACAGCCATTGCCAAGGACTTGAGGGTGCTGTTCCGGGCAATCGAGGCGGGCTCGGCGCGGTGGGAGACGGCCTGCTGGGTACGCATGTACCTGTGAATGTGCCAATAGTCTTGGGGCGTGTGGATGCAGAGGGCGTGCTTGGCACTCGATTCGCTGCAAAGATCGGCCGCCAGTCGTAATCCGGCCCAGAACCTCGCCAGCCCTGCATCGCGAATCGCGCAGGGACTGGGAGGCTGGGAGGCTGGGAGTGTTGGGCTGCGCAGTCGCAGGGAGCCCGCACCGCATTGCTTCTATCGGACCCAATTCTGCTGGCTCACAACCATCGAGCCTTCCACTTGCCCCTGTCTGTTGACCCCCCTCCAGCCCTGGACCATGGGCTGACAGCGGGCCCCACCCTATTCTCCTGGGTCTCTCCCGGTGTTTGTTTCTGGCACATCGCAGTGCCGGCGAAAACACTGCAACTCCGAGGCGTTTGCGTTCGGCGCCGCCAGAGCCACGCCGACACCACAACGGCCCACACAGTCCAAAGATGCGCGTCTCGGCAAAGGCGAATGGGCGCAGATGCAACGCAGCGCCGCCTTAGGGGGAGGCAGGGACTCGGAGGTTGTTGGGCGCGGGCTGACGCTGATGGCACGATGGGAATGCAGGCACCGCCCGCCGCTCAGACCAGGCGCGCGCTGAGGGGTGGTGAGTGGATGCGGGCGATTCCATTTGATAGAGCTGAAAGCGCCCAGGGCCCAGGCCCCAATGCCAGCAAGGTTGCCCCTCCAGGTGCACGCCAACACGGAAAGAAGAAAAGAAAAAACAAAATCACGCCCCCGCTGGGAGGCGCGAGATGGGGATGGGCCCGCGCCGCTGTCTCAGACACACAGAAAGCACGTGTAGCGCGAGCACAAAGAGCAGGGCCGGCTCGAGCACCACAGAGAAGACTCTCTCTTGTTATCTCCAGACACTACGGCGGCTCCAAAAGGCGAGCCGCATGACTGTATCGAGCGCAGCAACATGCGGCGTCTCCATGCCCTCCCCCCTTTCCCCTTCCAACCTAGCTCTGTGCCAGCAAAGCCCAGAACACCCACGTCAGGGCCCACCAAAACGCAAACCAGGTAGGATCGCCTCGACGGCTTTTGAATGGCGCCTGGTGGCCCGCTGGGTCGCGGCCCAGGGGAGGCCCACTGTCGGGAGTTGAGCGGGGATTCGCGGCCCAGGACGTGCCGGGGCATGGGCCCAAGTTTTGGAGCAAAGTGACGGGCGGCGGCCTTCGCATCACCACCAATTGACCCCCCATCACACACGCCCCCCTCCCCACCCCACGATGCCCAAGACAGCAAAGCCGTGTCCTGGTTGTTTGCAGCATGGGGTAAGTAGGGGAGCGGCTGTTGCTGCTTTCTGCTTCCGTTTGCTTTCTCGCCCTGTTGCTTTTCTCCCCTTTTCTACCCCCCCTCCTTAAATGTCCGTCCCGCCAGGCCTTGCTTATCCACCCATCCTCTCTGACTCAGGCCCGTAATGGACGCTGCATGCCTGATGGGACCCGACCTGCCTGAACTGTGATGTTTGCTCCCGCGCAGCCGTGGCGATCGTGAAATTGGTGCGGGTGAGGTTCCGTCTCCATCAAGCCTGCCACCACACCAAGCTCGCACTGGGCAGGAAGAAAAAAAAAAGAAAAGATAAAATAAAAATCTGCTGTGGTGGGCTGGTTGCTTGCGGCGAGGCCGTATATATTCGCTTGCATGTCTTCTTTGCTATCGCGCAAGGCCCCCATGTTCCGATTTCATGGTTTTTGTTCATTTCTTTTGGATCTGCTTCGCTGGTGCCACAACATCCATCTCGTCTCGATTCGCGCCTCGCCTGGGTTTCCAGCTAGAGAATCTACTGGCCTGCCCAATCTTGGCCAGCGCACCAGGTCGACAAGCCCGTGACCACGAGCCAAGCTTCGGCCGGCGAAAGCAGCCTCCCCAGGTTACGTACCTCGCTGGCGTTGTTGGTCAACCCCGGACGGGCGGTAGCCCCAAGCGGGAAAAAAGGGGGCATCTATACCAGCCCAACGGAGCCATTCAGGCCCATCCCATTGCACTCCGCACCAGTATATTAGAGTGCGGGATCGCCCCGACTCCGAACCGGGCCCTGCATCTTTGTCGACCACCCTCCGCCTTCCCAACTACCTACCGATCTTGTCTAGTCCACAACAGAGTCTCCAAAGTCGCTCTCCTGTTCGACTTGGACAGAGACACACACCACCACCAGCCAACCTGCCAACCTGCCAACCCCGCAACACATCTCACCACACAATCACAAACTACCCACACAAACGCACAATGGCCTCAAGGGCATCGCACCCCAGGTACCGCTCGGCCGCCTCGAGCTGCGTGACCTCGAGGGCGTCGTCGGCCTCTCTGAGCGACGACGAGGACGCCATCACCCCCGCCGCGCCCGTCGTCGCCGTCATCCCCGAAGACCCGAGGCACTGCAGCAGCAGCAGCAGCAGCAGCAGCAAGGCCGGCCACCGGAAGCGCCGCGCCGTGTCCCCCGCCGACTCCAACCCGGACGTGCCGAGCTTCAGCCTCGACGACGACGGCAGCTTCTGCTACCTGGCCGGCCGCGGTGACGACGCCTCCTCGACGGCGTCGGCGGCGGACCCGCTCGCCGCGGGCATGGACTCGCGGAGCCTCTGGCGGCGCATGCTGGCGGTCCAGCGTGTGTTTGGCTGCTACAACTCGGCCCGCATCAGTGCCGCTCTGGACGACGAGACTCTGCAGAGCCGTGTTCGTAAGTAGCTATTCTTTTTTTCCTTCTCTCTCTCTCTCTCTCTCTCTCTCTCTCTCTCTCTCTCTCTCTCTCTCTCTCTCTCCTCTNTTTCTCTCTCTCTCTCTCTCTCTCTCTCTCTCTCTCTCTCTCTCTCTCTCTCTCTCTCTCCCCTCTTGTATTTTGTTTTTTTCTTTGTCTTTTTTTGTCCTTGGCGCGCGTTTCGTCTCTTACCCATGTGCCCCTTCTCAATTTTCTATTCCTGCAACCGCCCGTCACGACAAGCACCCCTGCCGCATTGGGCAATTTAAACCCCCGGCTGCCCTAAAACGGCAGGGCTGTCGGGACTCCCAAGCAGAAATGGACAAACACAAACATGATTCCTCACAAATTGCCATTGGCGGCACGCCGTCTGCGTGCTTACGCTCGGCATACATGGGGTCGATGTCAAAGCCACACCCAGAAAAACCAAAAAAGGTCCCCCCTACTCGCGCGCGCTTGACAGCTGTGCTTGGCTGCTTACCTTCGTCATCATTCTGCGCCGTCCCCTTTATAGCTGGCCAAAGTTGGCCAGGATGCGGTTTCTTGGGAAAGGAGGCCTGCCTGTCTCTTTGTGTGCCACGTCACGCCTCGCTGGCTTGTCACCTCGTCACCATCACCACATGTCTTCCTGGGCGCCTGCACAGCCAATCGACCCCGGCCATGATTCCACTGCAAACCAGCAAATCCAAAGTTCCTTGCTGACAAAGCTCGCCTTGGTCCAACACAGCATCAAGAGCATGTCTTGACTTGCTCAACGACAGCATCGCCCATCTCCCCGAAGACGAGCGCGAGCAGGTCGAGTACTTTATCCAATTCGGAGAGATGAAGCCGTCGCGAAAGCGAAGGAGTCTCTGGCGCAGAAGCTTTGCTTGAGATTCCTGCGCTCGTCAGGCAACATACTCTGTCTGCTGTCCTTCCATCCTCTGGCCTACTTTGTGTTTGGCCAGCATCTTGTTTTCATGGTGTTACATAGCAAGGCGCTGGGTTCGCGCCGTCATGATATTTTTCGGCCAGGCTGGGGGGTTTTGTATTTGTCGGTTGTTAAACTGGGATCCTTCCGTCAGCGGTTTTTTTTTTTCGTCCTGGGCTGTCTTTTTGGTTTCGATGGGTAGATGGATGATGGCACGTGTCAAGATTGCAAAGGAAAGAAGGCTTGATACCCGAAATGATATTGTGCTCCACTTGACATCTCTACATCTTGCATCGCGCCGTTGAGATCTTGATTGGGGTGTATGCGTTACTTATGAGGTCCAGCCCGCTTATTGCTCTGGTGGATTCAGGCATAACACCGGTCACAGAGCACGTGCTGGTTGATCTGAAGACCCACGGTCTCTTCGATAGCCTCCCTGTTGGTGCATGCGGTTCACCACCAAGTGGGAACTGCCGATCCAGCGCGCCGGTTCGGCACCAGGGAAACCACAACAAACGACAGGGGGGCCTGGTCTCGGGGCTGGCCGTGGCTGGGAACCGCGCGGTGGATAAGCGCGAGAGCGAGAGCGAGAGCGAGGGCGACCACGACCACGACCAAGACCAAAAGGCCTTTCCGGGACGGAAGGCGGCAAGCTGCGTTGGCAAGCGGCGCTGACGACTGATGGTTCGACAGAACTACGGGCGGGATTGAGATACACGCGTCGGCCCGAGCTTGCCCACGTCGCCTTCGACCGCCTTCGCTCGCCGAAGCGCGAACGCCCGAACTACCACGGGAATAAACGTGGAAAAAAAGACATCCCTTCAGCGCGCGCCTGATCTCGGGGAGAACCGAGTCAGCCGCCCATGAACTCTGTCCGGCGTATTTTTGTATCAGACACCGACCGCCGTGGGCAGAGCAGGGAACGTGGCACAATCAAGCTTTCGGGTGTGGGGTTCCAGGAGATGCGACGACAGAGGACATGGCCCAGCACCAGCTTCGTACGCAGGGGCCAATGGAATCCCCCAAGAAGGCAACAGGGAAACTCTCGAGCTTCCCATAGATCCCGTCAAAGTGGGCGGCGGTGTGCTCGATGGACCCCCCGGATGGAACGCGAATGCATCTGGCGACGGACGGGCTGCTGAACGCTCCGACTGTCAGACAGGGCAGCCGGATACGGCCCCGGTGAGAAGGGGCGCAGGTCACCCAGCATGGGGTTAATATACAGCGTGGAGCTGTCATGATTCGGGATGCGATGTTGGCTCTCGGTATGCCGCCTTCAAATACAGGCTCCCCGTCCGATCCTGGCCTACTCTGTTGCATTTGCTGTCTCGTCGCCATCACCTCCTCTTATCCAGTCTTTCCCCCCTTTTGCCTTCCAACTTCGGTATTGCAAAAACATTCGGAATGTCCCAACTAACCGACGAGCACGTCAAGAGGGTGTGTGAGGAGTATGGAGAGCCGAAAGTGCTCGACGACATAATCCGACTCCGCGCGGCCGACGAACCACCAGCCCCGATTCTGGGCTATCCTCGGAATGGCACGATCGACGACTACGAGGTGTTTACCGGCAGTCAGCTGGACGGCTTCATCGATGTGGCTGCAAAGTGGTTTATTGCCCAGGGGCTAAAGCCCGTAAGAGCACCGATTCTCACCATGGCAGCTGGGCCTGCCATCCCCTCTCCGATAGCCCGGCTGGTCACTGATGCTTTGGGATGGTTTCTCTTGGACAGAACGAACGCGGGGTCATCGGGATTCTTGCGCCCTCGGACGTCGACTATGTCGTCTCGCTGTTTGCTCTTAGCCGGCTAGGGTACACAGTGTTGACCCTCTCGCAGCGGATCGCACCCGTCGCCATCATCAACCTGCTGCGCCAGACAGAGTGCAATCACATAGTCCACGGCCGAGGGATGAGCACCGAGGCGTCCATAGCTGGCACACGGGAGGCATTCCCGGGGCTTGTATCAATTCTGATGCCGACCCGCGCCGAATACGACATCCCCGCCGACCACAAGCTACGCTTCGAGCGCGATTTTGACGCCGACGCAGAGCGGACCCGGCCGGCAATAATAATTCACTCGTCCGGGTCGACCGGCCTGCCAAAGCCGGTAATACTGTCGCACCGCGCCATCCTGACGCACCCGCTCCAGAGCCTCGGTGTGCACACCTTTGGCGCCCTGCCGTGGTATCACATGTATGGTTTCTCCACGGCGCTCCAGGCCATGTATCGACGCAAGACGGCCTACCTTTACAGCGCGGCTGCGCCCCTGACCGCCGACGGCCTGGTTAGGGCGCTGGAGGCGACACGCCCGGAGGCTGTGCATATCGTGCCGTACACCCTCGGCCTTGTCGCCGAGAAGCCTCGTGGTGTGGAGCTACTGAGCCGCTGTGTGTACGTCAAGGCGGCGGGAGCGCGCACGCCCGACGAGCTGGGGGACCGCCTGGTCAAGGCTGGTGTTAATCTTCGCAACTTGATTGGCTCGTAAGTAAACGTAGGCCGTTGGGGAGAAAAAGGAGATGATTCTGGTTGGTGCTGACAAGGGCTATGAACTAGAACCGAGGCAGGCCTTGCCGGCGAGACGATCGAAGAGCGCGAGCTCGACGACGACTCATGGGCCTACATCCACTTCTATCCGATGATACGTCGCTTCATTCACATGGATCCGACCGGCGACGGACTCTACGAGGCGGTCTACCTCAAGGGCCACCCGGCGCTCTCGGCCGCCAACTCGGACGATCCGCTGCCCGGGTCGTGGCGGTCCAAGGATGTGTTCCGGCCGCACCCGACGGTGCCCGACGCGTGGAAGTACGTGACGCGCCTCGACGACCGCGTCACGCTCGTTAACGGCGAGAAGGTGCTGCCCCTACCCATCGAGGGCCGCCTGCGCGAGGACCCGCTGGTGCGCGAGGCCGTCGTCGTCGGTGTCGACAGGCCGGTCCCCGGCCTGCTCGTGTTCCGGGCCGATGCCGGGAGCGACGACGACGACGGGGCGTACCTTGACAAGATCTGGCCGTCGGTCATCGACGCCAACTCAAGGGCCGAGGGCTTTTCGCAAATCTCGCGCGACATGATCGCCGTCTTGCCCGTTGGCACCGAGTACCCGCACACGGACAAGGGGAGCATTATCAGGCCGCAGGTGTATGCGCAGTTTGCGCCCGAAATCGATGCCCTCTATCAGCGGCTTCTCGGCGACAACGAAAGCACCGCAAAGGTGACCGCCGTCCCGTTGCGCAGCCTTGGCGGCGACAGCAACCGTCTCAAGACTCTCCCCGGCATGGAAGAGTTGGTGGCGAGTGTGTTCAAAGAGGCTGTGGGGCAGCCGCTGCCGTCGGTCGACGTGGACTTTTTCGCGGCCGGGGTGGATAGTCTGCGGGCTATCATGATGCGGCGTGTGCTCCAGAGGACCCTGGAGCTGCCGGGCTCGGCGCTCGGTGCGAATGTGGTGTACGATTGCCAGAACGCCAGGCGGCTCGCGCGGCACCTGCACACGTTGATGGCCGCGCAAGGGAGTGCCAAAGGCAGCAGCACCGATGTCAGTAGCAGCACGGGCAGCAACGCAGACGGCTCTACCCCCGACAACACCTCCATCAGCTCTGCATCTATGGAGGGGTCTGATGAAGACACTGCTGTTGACAGCTATGAGCTGATGCTGCGATATATAAACAAGTATTCGGACGCAGGCGAGACGGTGGTAAGTCCATCTGCCACATTTGAAACGGAATATATGCCGAGGCTGACATTTCACTTGAACTTGCTTAGCTCCTGACAGGTGCCACGGGATCTCTCGGCGCGCACACGCTCTACCGCATGGCTTCAAGCCCGGACGTCCGGCGTGTATACTGCCTTGTTCGGGGCGCAAACCCCATGGGCAGAGTTCGAGACTCTCTTGCGGAGCGTGGACTCAAGCTTAGCGGGACTGCAATGGCAAAGGTCTCAGCGCATACGGCGCATCTCGGCGTCGCAGATGACAAGGAGGACCTGCTCGGGGTCAGGGACGCCGCCCTATCAGCCGAGCTTTTCAGGACCGTGACGTTGATAGTGCACGTCGCATGGCCGGTCAACTTCAACATCAAGCTCTCCAGCTTCGAGCCGCACATCCGCGGCCTGAGCAATCTCCTCCAGTTCTCGACCGATGTAGCATGCCAGAGGCCAGACCGCCAGCCGGCACGACTCTTCTTCTGCTCGTCCATCTCGACCGCTTTCAACAGCGGCATGGCCATGGTCCCTGATGCACCGCTCGAGGACCTGCACAGCGCGGGGGACAGCGGGTACGGACAGAGCAAGCTTGTTGGAGAGCAGCTGATTCTGAACGCGGCGCGACGTGGGGCTCGTAGCTACGTGCTGCGCATCGGCCAGGTGGTTGGTGACGCGGAAAACGGAGTATGGAATGAGGCCGAGTTCCTGCCGGCCATGATACGCTCTTCGTTGACGCTAGGGGTGCTGCCGGACCTGAACCAGGTAAGCCAGCAGATAAGGGATGCTCGAGAAGCCTGGAAATCAAACTGACCGTTTCTTCTTTTTGCCTTTCTCTAGACATGTTCTTGGATTCCCGTCGATACGCTCGCGACAGCCATCCTCCAGCTCTCCCAGAAACTGGCAGCCGCGCCACTCCCGCGCGAAGTGGACGCGCAGAAGCCGCCAGTGTTCTACAACATGGTCAACCCGCACGAGTTTGCGTGGTCGGACCTGCTGGCGGAGCTGAGCGCGGCAGGGTTGGCCTTCGATGCCGTGTCCCCAGGCGTCTGGCTGGAGAAGCTGCGCGAGAGTGCAGCTCGTGGCGACGAGGAGGTGCAGAACCCGGCGGTGAAGCTGATTGGGTTCTACGAGAACGAGTTTGGCGCGGCCCTCGAGGATGCGGGCGAGCACAAGGCGGCGCCGCGCAGCGTCGGTGGCGTGTCCTTCGAGACCAAGGCAGCGCAGAGAGATGCTGCAGTCTTTGGGGAGCCGCCGCGCATAATTGAGGACGGCTATGTGCGCAAGTTCCTGAGCAAGTGGCTGGAGCGATGGACGGCGGCATGAACGCGGCTGGTGGGAGGGGCGTGCTGGTAAATAGCAGGTGCGAGGAGGAAGGGAGATGACGCTGTTGGTTGAACTGGCCCCCAGCGCCTGCACAGCGTTCAACCCAGCGTGAAGGAAGGTGCGGGTGAGGAGAGAAGCTTCTCTCCTATAGACTGAATATGTCCAAATAGTCATGAGCGAGGATTGATCAAGTGCAGAAATGTTACATGGATTTTGAACCTAGAATATAAGGCCCTGAATGCGCCTGACGCGCTCGCGTGGGCCCAAGATGGATGGATGATGGGAGGTGCCCTTGGGAAGCACGCGTCCAGAGCGCCCGCCCAGCACAGCTCGACCGCCGACGGGGGGAAGGAAAAAGAAGTAGAGGTTGCTGTAGTGCCTGCGACCAACTGGGCAGTCGAGACCTGGCTATCTCCCTAAACTGGCAGTCACTTCGAAATCACGGAGCCAAGAAGGTCGGTTGAACAATTTTATTCCCATGATTTAATCCCTTAAAAAAAACCTTTCTATAACAAATTCCCAATCCCAATCCCGAACCAAACGACGCTGCACATGGGCTTAGGCAGAGGCGGCGGCAACCTTGCCGGCCATGGCCCGGAGCTCGTCGACAGTGACGGGGGCGGCGGGCCTCTTGTAGCCCAGCTCGTAGGGAAGCTGCTCCTTCTCTGCAGAGGTGGGGGAGGTTTCGGGTTAGCATTTGATCTGCCGCCCTCGCAGCCAAGCCAGGAGAGGTGGGGGATCGGGACCATGTTGACTTACCAAAGAGAGTCCTGACCCAGTCACGGCGGGCGTTGCCGTTGGTGGCATCGCCAAAGACGCGCAGGTAGAGGGCCGTCTCCAGCATGGAGCTCTGGACGTCGGCGGCGCTCATGGCGAAGGAAGGGTTGGCGGCCTTGGCGGCGGCCAGGCGGTCCTTGCGGGCCTTTGCGGCGGTGGCGATAGAGATGGTGTCCTCGGTGAAGTGGGCGGCCACGGTGCCCCAGATGTCCTTGTTGAAGGAGTGGTTGTCGCCCTGGGCGGTGTCGGCGCGCGAGAGCGAGCCGTCGTGCTCGATGACGCCGTGCTTGTTGAGGTCGCTCAGGTGGATGGTGACGCTGTTACCCGTGGTGGAGCCGGCGAGGGCCCTGACGGCGACGAGCGCGGTGGCCTCCTCGGTCAGGAAGACCGAGTCGCGGAAGCCGACGACGAACTGGTCGATGGAGACGTTGCGGCCGTCGCGGGGGAGGAAGCCGTGGTTGGCCAGCGAGTTGACCATGGGGCAGGGGCCGCGCAGGTCGTTGGGGCCGGGCGCCTTCCAGGCGTGGTCGGCCTCGGTAGGGAGCGCCGAGACGGCCGAGAGGAGGGCAACGAAGAAGGAGGCGGTGGGCAGCATCATGGTGAAGGTGTTGGGCTTTTTTCTTTTATTTTTGGAAAATGAGGAACAGAAGGGTCTGGATGGGCAGGGTGGATAGGCTTGCGTCTGTTGTCTCGAGAGAGTGACTGTGGTGAGGCGCGGATAGCAATAAGAACAAGAAGAACAAGAAGAAGAAAGGACGAAAACACGCAGGGGCCAGTGAAAGAGAGACTGAGCTGGAATGAGAACCGATGAAGCCGGATGCCTTCCAAAACTCTGGCGACACCCAAGAGGGCCGCGACGCCTGGTGTATATACCTGTCGACTGGCCGCGGCGCCAAAAAGCAGCCGCCAACGGCGCCACGGCCATGTCGGCTTAGCCCATGGCGACTCAGTGACAGGTCCCCGCCCTGCGCTTCCGTAACGGGCGCGGCTGTGCCTCCTGGACCCGCTGACTCGCACGAGCCCCTGAGGCTCAAGGCGAGGCCATGACAATCGCGCGCGTCGCCATTGGCAGGGCGCCCGCGACGCTCCACCGGCCACCCCGACAGCCCCATCCCATCTCCGGGCCCCGATTATGCCATGGGCACTGGCCAGATTGGGCCCAAGATCCGGGGGACATGCTGGGCCTGCCTTCCCAGACGGGCAGTCCCGCGGCCCCCGCTGGGGACCCCCAGTTCATGCACCCATGGGCAGTGCGCGCGCGCGCAACCCAAGAAAAGGGGGGCATGGATTGCGGCTCAGGCACGTCAAGCGCCAAGCATGGGGTTGCCGAGGCACGTTTCTGTTCTGACAGCCTACCTGCCTGCCTGTCAGCCAGCCAGTCCATCGTTCGATGCCTCCCTGCCTCGTCGCCATCGACAGCCCATGCCGGCGCTCGCTCTCCCCTGGCTTGTGACGGGGCCGCCGCGCAGCCCGGAGGTGGCCGCTCCGTGTCCTGTGCTTGTGCTCCTCGGCCCTGCTGCTGTTGACACAAGGCTGAGCCGGTTCCCGGGGCCGCCCGCGACCCTGGGGAGTCTTGTGCTTTGCTTCCAGATCAGGCTGATTGCACCTCGTGCTGGGCCACTATGGGAGGCAGAACCCAAGGAGGTGCCGCCATTTAGCCATAGTGGTCGTCGCCATCCTGGACCCGACCGCAGCCGACAGAGAAGGATTTGGAGAGACCTGGACCTGGATAAAAATGCAGGAGAGCGGCCTCCCCCACCAAGAAGCTAAAAGTTAAGAATAGGAAACCCGTCAATGCCCTGACCGCAGCCAATTGAGTTCAACGGACAGCCCTCTCTGACCCAGGGTTCGCTTGCACTGGAGGTAAAAGTTATTTTTTTTTCTTTTCTTTTCATCTCCAGGAGCAAACAATGAACCCCAGAATCCTACTTCGGGCGGCTTCATGTTTTCGTGAGTCCCCTGCGCTCGCTGCGGCTCCGCTGCAAGCCCTCGTCCATCCTGTCGCTCCGTTCTGATGGCGGCGCGGCGCAGTTTTCGGCAATGCCCTCGCCCAGTACATTGAAATGGTCCCAGGGACGTACACGGACCACGAGACTGGCATCGACTTTGTAACCTGGTCACCCTGGACCGGCGAGGGCGGCGTCGGGGCCTACACCTTTGGCATCGCGCTTCCCCAAGATGCCCTGGAAACGGATTCCAGGGAGTACATTGGCTACCTGGTAAGTGGATGCTTGCTACCTTGTCCCGCACATTGCCCGCCTCCAGTGCTGATCAAACGCCTCTCGTCGCCCTCCAACCCCCGTTTTGCAGCATTGCTCCAAGGCCTCCCCGGAAGAGTCGGGCTGGTGCGGCGTCGCGCACGCGGGCCACATGGTCGACGACCTGCTGCTGGTGGCCTGGCCGCACGAGGACAGGGTCCTGACCTCGTTCCGGTACGCGAGCGGCTACTACATGCCCGAGCCGTACTCGGGCAACTCGACCGTCACGCAGATCCGGTCCGCCGTCAACTCCACAAGCTACGAGGTCATCTTCCGGTGTCAGGACTGCCTCTGGTGGCACGAGGAGGGCTACGAGCCGGGCTTTCTGAGCACCAGCAACCCGGACCAGTACACCATCCTGGGCTACGCGCAGTCGAAGTGGGCCCCACAGCCGGCTGAATGCCCCCAGCGCATGGCGTTCACTTTCCACGACGACGGCTTTGCCCAGTACATTGCCGAGTACGCCGGCGCCGTGAGCCCAAAGTACAAGGAGTGGGCAGCCTTGGCTACAAAGACCGTCACAGGAACATGTTCCTAAGTAGCTGGGACGATGCAACGCCACCAGGTGAATGGTCTATTTAACAGTACATTGTGTATTCATTTCGCAAAGCAAAGCATATTCTTGGACAGTCATGTCAAAACAAATTTATTGGTGCATCAATTTCTAGAGCAAACCAACATTCCAACAACTTTGTCCATGGGTGTTGATGATGATGCTAAGCGCAAGACATCAGAGTACTGAAATCTATTTCTTGTCGCCGGTGTTGTGGATAGCGTTGGGCACAGCACGCTCAACGCCCTCGGGAAGGATCTCCTGGATCTTCTTGGGCACGATCGAGTCCTCGCCGTCGTTCAGCGCATGCGTCTTGCTGGTCGACTGGCCAGGCTCCTTGCCAGTAGGGTGGACCTGCGACGAGGCGTCATGTCAGCAAAGCACGCCCCTGTGGATGTGGACCAGCTTGTATACTTACAGAGTCGGGCAGAGACTCCTCGAGTCCCTTGGGGGCCTTCTCCTGGACCTTGTTGGGGACGGCGGAGTTGTTGGGGCCGCCAGTAGCGTGGGAGCGGTTGGTGTCGGACATCTTGGCGGCTGTGGTTGAGAGAGGGCGAAGCGAGGCAGTTGAGGTCTTCTTGAGAGCGAGTCTGAAGGATGAGGTCAAGTTGAGCATGGTGATGGTGAGAGAAGATGTTGTCGTCTGGTAAAGAAAGCATGACAGGACTTTATACACCGGATCAAGCCCTTTTTTAAAGCACCGCCTTGTGGTAATTACACCGCTTCCGTCAAATCTTACTGGGTGTGGCCGTCATTGTCCGATAGCACCGACTGCCCGAAGTCCCGACGGGACTAGGCAGAGACGCTTGCCGCCATCCTCCGGAGACACTTGGCAGCCGAGGCGCTCCAGCCGCAATGTTCGCGTCATCAATAAACCCCCGAATCGGCGGGGAATATGGATCAAGAGAGTGCCAATCACGCCGTTTTTTTTTTGCTTCTCGGAAGCGTGGCGACGGAGTTAGGGATTCGACAACTGCCATCGGAACGCGGGTGCACCCATCAGAGTGACGTCAGGACATCGACTGCGGCTCAATCAGCGTGGCCTCCCAGGCATCGATCTGTCCGTCCAGATGCGGATCCTGGCCGTGCGCTTCAATTGCCTCATACATTGCACAGGCCGGACTGGCTCCTCTGGCGGGACCACGCCCTGCGCAGGACCAGTCTTGGAGATACGCCTCGCAGACGTCGGAGTAGAGCTTCCGGCCCACCTCCCTGTGGCCCCGAACCTTTGCCCGCAGTTTGCTCTCGCCCCAGCTGCCGTATTTTCCGCGCCTCCCAGTGCCTCCTCCTTGGTCAGATCCCACTGCGCTACCCTGGTAAAAACGGAACGGTGAATGTGTCGTTGCGTTTTTCCGGGCCTGGCCGCCGAACCACTCGGTGTGTCGTGGCCGGGCAGGCCCCGTGCGTCGCCACCTCGAACGCCTGGCCGATGTTGATGACAAAGGTCCCGGGGATCCTGGGCACGTCGATCCTGTCTCCCTGTCGATTGAGGGCCTGCAGCCCGCCTACGCCCGGCGGCGACGCCTGCAGGACAAAAGAGGTCCACTACCTATTAATTACCCCGACGAATCCTGGTACGGGCCAACACCTTGTATGGGCTCGCTTTTGCCCGCTTCTTCCCCCGACACTTCTGCGTACCGGACCAGCTTGAGGCGATGTTGGTCAGACATGAATGGGAGGAATGTGACGGGCGGCAGGCCGAGTCCCTCGGCTACTAGCAGCAGGAGCCTCTTGCCATGAAGACTCATGTGATGAATGTACGCCTCGACTGGCCTGAGCTCAGGGCTTGAAAATTGCCACTACGAGAGCCCGGATATCGGATCTCGCCCGGTTAGTCCCGCTGTTTAGCACGATACATGGGAGGACAAGTACGGCGTCATTGCCTCGTGGCAGCCTGATGCTCATCTGGTTCGGCCCGACCAGCCGCTCGCAAAGCGGACTTCGTGGGCCCCACTTAGCGGGCAGCTCAGTGGCGAGCTCGATCTGATCGCGCTGGTTCCTTGTGCTAGCCGTGGTCTTGGAGCCGACGGAGCTGCAGCCAAGGAGGTGCGGGGGATTCTCCAGTGAGATCTCAGTCGTCGTCTCGGCCGAGAGCAGAAGGAGGGCTGCATATGCTAGCCTATCGATAAAGATGTCGGAGACTCCATGGTTCTTCCCGCAGAGAAATCTGACGCTTGTTAGCGTCTGGCGGAGCTGTTGGAGAAGCTCTGGCCTCCGCGCCACACCCTCAGCAGCCAAAGGTCGAGAGGAGAAATTGCGCGGAAATCATAGGCAAGCACCTTGTTGAAAATGGGTGCGGAAATGTGTTGGATTAATTATTGTCAACCAGCGAGCGGCCGCAAGGTGAAGGATCCGTGTAATTTGCCCGTCTAGAACGAACCAAGCAATTCCCGCGTGAATGCAATTCAAGTTCGAAGGTCGTCCAGATTTCCATCAGCCGGTAAAGTGGACCCTGACGGTGGCCTTGTTCATTCAATGTTTTATTTCCGCCAGCTGCCCACCAGCTGCGTCCCGGAAATGCACTCGAAGAGAGATAACTGGGGACTTGCTTAACCCGGTTGAGCAAATTGACAACTAGCCCCATCCGAGTGTTTTGTTTCTTTTCAATGGTCTTCTCAACCTCTTGTTGGCAAGTGACCGATTATCGGGGCTTTCCGCTTCCCAACGTCAAAATTAGAGGTTTCCCGCTCTGTAATTACATCGAAATGCAGTTAATTCATACTCGTCTGCAGCCGAGAATCTATACCAGTCCTGCAGCAGGTTGAGCAATCAAATGCTATACCAGCCGGAGAAAGCCGGGTGCTTTGTCCAACCCGGCCCAAACCCAACATCTATTCCAAGATTCCGAGACGGCTGACGCGGGAAGCGCCTTGTCTACCCTCTCCGCGACCACAGAGCCGCTGCCAGCAAGGCTTTCCCCATAAAATAACTTGCGCGATTCCCGGGCATCTGATGCCCCACCTGACAAGTTTCGTCATCGGACGGCCTCGCGAACGAACTTGGTTGGTCGGAATGCTGCTGGGCATGTCCGAAAAGGGCTTAGGTCGAGCCTGTAGACAACGCATCTTGCACGGAGCTCCACCTGTCCTCTCTACGTTTCCCTTGGAGACGCTGGCTCTCCCCGGGAGTTTGTATAATGGCAGTGGCAACCCCACAGAGGTCGGTTGCGGGGAAGCTCGAGGCACACGGCCATGATTAGGATCCCTGGCTTCGACGCATCGCTGTTGACTGTTTGAAGTTGCGTTTGTCTGTTTGAGGATTGCTCGGGCGACCACGCCACCCGGGGCAGTAATTAACCAACAACCGCCAGGCCACGGGAACAAAGAACCATTGTGGTGCAACCCTCGATTCTCAGCCTTGCCCTTTCAAAACCTCTTTCGGACCGGACCGGTGGCGCACTTGAAAACACCAGAACAAAGGCGTTGCCTTTGAGTGTTCTTGGTTTCAACATGGCCTTACTAGTCAAAGTCGTTGTTGGCAAAAAGGAGGCCGAGGGGCAAGTATGTGCTACAGTCAGAGATATATACTGTCAAAGTATGTTGAAAAGGCGTGGGCCCCAAGACCTTTCGCATTCACTATGCTTGCCAGCAGACCGTCAGAAACACATCAGACTGGACGCGAGAACCACATCACTGCTTGATAGGACCAGGCTTTCGGCAGCCAAAGAAGAAAGCTCTGGCTTGACATGCACAAGCACAAAACCCCAACTCGAATCCCTAACCAACTCAGCAAGGTCTGCACTTGGCAGTGGCAAAGAGTATCCGTCGACCTCACTCTCGCACCAACCACAAAAGCGCCTCGCAATGGCCACCACGGCACCGGCCGTGAAAGGCACGACCAGGCTTCTGCCTCTCGGCGACATCGACCAAGTAGCTCCGCGGATCTATGTCCGCCTCGTCTTTACATTCAAGCTGCAGGACAACTACGTCCCCACCGACGCCCACAACCACCTCGCCGCACGCTTCCACCACGCCCTGCGCCGGTGGCCGTTCCTTGCCGGCCAACTCCGACCGGTGACGGCTGTGGACCAGGATCCGGGCCCCGTCAGCCGCGGCGTCGGCGTCCTCGAGCTCGTGTACACCACGGGCGACGACGAGTCCGCCATGAACCCACACCTACGGCCCGACATCTTCCTGTACGACCTGTCCGAGAAAGCACTGATCGGGGGCGAGGCCGTGCCCTACGACGCCCTGGCCGCGCGGGGCATGCCGCCCTCGGCCATGGACAAGGACGTCTTCTCGCTGTCGCCCCAGCACCCGCGGCCGGGGGCGTCGTGCCCGCCCGTCACGCTCAAGGCGACCGAGCTGGCCGGCGGCGGCGGCCTCTTTGTGTGCTTCGCCTTCCACCACGCCATCTTTGACGGCAGCTTCATGCGCCGCTTCCTGCACTACTTCGCCGGCGACGGGGATGCCGCGGCGCCTGGCGCGGGCTTCGAGGACGAGCTGTGCCGGGCCCCGTGCCTGAGGGAGATGGCTGGGCACCCGGCGGTCGGCCCAGACGAGTTCCCCGAGTACGACTTTGCGCCCGCCGGGCCGGAGGGCGCCGCCGGCGAGCGGCCCGGCGAGACGACGTGCCGCATCTTCCAGTTCGAGCACTCGACGCTCAGCGACCTCCGAGAGCGAATCCTGCGCTCGGAGCGGGCGGCGGCGGCGGCTGCTGCGCCGCACAGCTTCGTCACTATCGTCGACGTCCTCTGCGCGCTGGTCCAGGTGCACGTGTGCCGCGCGCGGTACAAGGCCGGCCTGCGCGGTGGAGCCTGCCTCAGGCTCGACCCGGACGAGACGGCGGCCTTTTCGACCGCGGGCGACTTCCGCGCCCGGATCTCGGCCCCGCCACTCACCGGCGCCGGCGCCGGCGACCGCCGCCGCCCGGCCCCCTGGGGCAACATGTGGGCGCCCGTCATGGTGTCCGACAGCGGCGCCAGCGTGCGCCGGCTGATCGGGGCGGCCGGCGGGGAGATGGCCGTGACGCTCTGCAACGACGACGACGCCGGGATCGAAGAGACGGTCGCGCGGCAGGCCCGGCGCATCCGCTGCGCCATCGCCGCCGCCGCCGCCGACGAGGCCTACATGCCCAAGCGGATCGCGCTAGCGCGGCAGATGGTTGCGGCCGCCCAGCAGTCGTCGTCGTCGCCGCCGGGCCCTGCCGCCAGCGGCGGCGGTGGCGAGCCCCACGCGGAGCTGGCGGCGGCGCACTCCCGGGCCCTGCGGCCGGGCCGAGCCGGGCTGGGGTGCAGCGTGTGGGCGCACATGGGCGCCGACGCCGACTTTGGCATCCCGGGCGCCGCGGCGGCGGCCGGCGGGGGCAGGGCCGACTTTGTGCGCAAGACTTGGTCCGCCACCGACGGCTCCATGAATGTCCTGCAGCGCCGCGGCGGCACAAAGGGCGCCGAGGCGCCGTGGGAGGTGCTTCTCGCGCTGCGTAAGGAAGACATGGAGATCCTCTGCGAGAAAGGGGAGCTTGGACGATGGGCGAGCCGCTGGGTAGAGTAGTGGCGTCTCGAAGGAGGCTTGGGAATCTTTGGGGGACTGTTTTTCTTCTTCTTCATGTTCATGACTTGGTTTTTTTTCGACACAGGAATGTTTGGGCTCGGACTGGGAACTTTTGATACTTTACTCCAACTTTCTAAGGAGCACGCAAGGCGAATAGGCGCACAACGGGTAATCAGTGCGATGGGAAAAACAAATCTTTTGTTTTGGTCAAAAAAAAAGTGTCAGTCCTAGATACGGGTAGCTATCGAGGGCGGTGCGGTGTTATAAATAAAGCCGTGTTCATCAGAGTTGACTGTCCAGCTTCACCCCGATGACGGTCATGGTGGGAGCCGTGGGCTTTAGCCCTTCTGATACAGCCGGTGTTGCATCTAATCCAGGCACAAGTGGTGATGTCCACCATCCACACAACCTGCGCACTGCTCCTACAACCCAGGCGGACATCACTATCCTCTTTGGTGGCAGTTCGGCCAGTGTCGCTAAAGCCTCGTTCGTCAGGAGTAACTCCCGCACGGAATAAATCCCCGGAGAGAAAGCTGTTCCGGCATAGCAAGGTCCAGAGCACTTCTAGACAACGAAGAGATCCAGATGGGACTACAATTTGCGGCTCTTCACTGTCTGGGACGACGTGGTTGTCGCAGTCCCAACTTCCAATCTCGTCTTGTTAGCGGTGGCGATCAACCGTGTGCCCGGCAGGGCTTAGAATGGGAGCATCTCGAGCCATAGGACAGCCAGCACCGAAACTAGAAACAGGCGGCCATCGTTGTTGGGCGAAACAGTCCTTTGTTTTGTCCGTCGCGTCATGGAAACACACAAGCATACCGAGGCATCACTACTATACTTGTCGACACAGCACATGCGTTGGAAGCCAGCAAAGCATACGCAAGGTTCTTGTTGGGTACAATCGTTAATCTTTCGGCGCAAACACGTGCGCCTTCCCGTTCAATTAGTTCCCGCCCTCCCTTATAACGCAAGGAGGGTCATCATCCCGGCTCTATATGTTTTTAGAAATTACTGCACTCGTTGCTGCCGCGGCGTCCCACCAGTGAGGCCGTCGGCTAGATCACTCGCGAATCCCAACGCGAGATGAGCGTACAGCATTGCACCGGAGCACCCGAGTTTCGCGACCTGGAGAAGCTCGGCCCGGCTCTAACAGCGCTCTTGGCAAGCAAGAATGCCATATGGCCGCTTAGGCCTTCTTGAACGGAGGCAGGACCGACCTGCCGGCGGCCTTGGCGGCAGCGAGGGCGCCCGAGAGGCCATACTGCGTGGTGACGCCGTCGATGCGGTGAGTCGAGTTGATGTTCTTGACGCAGACGAGCTGGAAGCAGGTGGCGCTGCCCTGGCGGGAGGCGATGACGGACGAGGCAAGGAAGTACTCCCAAATCTGCAGGTTCTGTTAGCAATCATGGTCTTCGAAGGTCCAGAGGTTGTTGCGGAGGTTTCAAAAAGAAAAGAAAAAAAATCCTTACCCTGTACCACTTGTCGCCGTACTTGGCCTTGACTTTGTCGGCGTTGCCGAGCCAGTTACGGTACCATCTCCAGAGGGTGGCAGAGTAGTGAACACCAACAGTGTCGACGCTCTTGATCTCGAATCCGGCAGCCTCGAGCTGGTCGACGTAGGGGCCTAGGGGCGTGGAGGCGTCGGCACCGGGGAAGATGTACTTGTTCATGAACAGACCCCAGATGAAGTCCTCGTACTGCCAAGCCTTGCGCAGACCGGAAACCTGGACGTAGAGGACACCGTCGTCGACGAGGTGGTCCGAGACCTGGCGCCAAAAGGTAACCATGCGGCGGACACCGACGTGCTCGGCCATCTCGAGGGCGGTGATCTTGTCGAACTTCTCGGCATTGGGGATGTCACGGTAGTCGCAGCACAGAATCTTGCTCTGCTCCTCGGGAACGCCAGCGGCGCGGAGGCCGGCGTTACCCCAGGCCACCTGCTCGCGGGCCAGAGTGACACCGGTGACCTTGGCGCCGTAGTTGACCGAGGCGAAGCGGGTGAGGGTGCCCCAGCCGCAGCCAATGTCGAGCAGACGGTCGCCCTCCTTGAGGCCGATCTTCTCCATGACGACCGAGAGCTTGTTATCTTGCAGCTCCTCCAGAGTCTCCTCGCGCGTGGGGTCCGAGATGATGCCCGACGTGTAGATCATGCGGGGGCCCAGGAACCAGGCGTAAAAGTCGTTGCCGCGGTCGTACGTGTCGCGGACCTGGTCCTCATCCTGGGCGCGCGTGTGGAACAGCACGTCGGGGAAGAAGGTGAAGAAGAGGAACTTGAAGGTGTTGACGGTGAAGTTGAAGGTGGTCCAGTCGTGGCGGTACTCGAGGACCTCGAGCATGTCGCCGTTGACGTCGACCTCGCCGTTGAAGTACATCTCCTGGAATGTCTCCTGGGCGATCTTGGCGCCGCGGGCGCCGTAGCGGGCCTTGTCGGCCGGGCTCTTGAAGGTCAGGTAGTAGTCGAGGGGGCGGCCCGGCAGCTTGACCTTGTCGTTGATGCGCGGGCTGAAGTTGGACGTGAAGGTCCAGTAGGCAATCAGGATGGGGATCGAGGTGATGAGCGCCAGGAAGATGATGGTCTTGATGCCGCCACCGAGCTTCCAGGCCAGGAAGGTCGGCGCGCCGGCGAGCAGCGAGAAGAGCAGTCCATTGGAGAAGTCGGCGCCTCCAGGGCCGTCGGCGGGGAGGGGTGGGTTGTAGATGGTGGGGGACTGAGGGGAGGGGGGGTTTGCACACTGTCAGTCGGGGCTCTTCTCGCTGGTGTGCTGTGCCGCAGACGAGCATGAAGCTATCGTGAGCCGCAAACAGCCTGCCTCGGGGAGCACAAGCACGCAGGCGGGAGAGTGCAAAAAAAAACTTACAGTCGTCAGCTTGACGCCAACATCGTCGCCCAGCGACTCAATGGTCGACTTCGCCTGCGGAGGGGTCGGCGGAAAGTCGACGTCCTTTTCCGTGAGGGGAGCCATGATTGCAGGCCTTGTTGCAGAGAGCAGCAACAACAGCAGCGGCAGCAGCAGCAGAATCCGGGTTCTGCAGCCAGAGTGCGCAGCTTCTTCGCGGGGAGAGAAGAAGGAGCGATGTTGCCACGAGACGCAAATCGAGCAAAAAATAGGAGATCGGTGTTGGGCAAAATCCACAAAATCCAGGGTCTCCGATTCGCACACCGCCAAATCCAAAAACCGCACACCGGCGGTGGCAGTTTCCCCTTGCCGTCTGGTTCTCGGGACGCACAGCGATGGAGGGGGCGGGGGTTGGGGGCAATGGCTGGGCCGGTGGAGCTGCAGGAAATGAGCAGATTGGCCGACCGCTCTGGCCTGCGCAAACGGAAAGGGGGAAGTTCACACCACGCCTGCCGGAATCCGCCTTTCTGGTCCGGCCTCAACCCTCAACAAGACACGCTGCCGCCTTCTCTTGGCTCTCCGCCGGCGCCCATCCACCCGCCCATCCAGCTAGGTAGCTGTCCATGGGCCGTGTCTGCCCCCTCGGGAGGGCCCGCTGACTCGCGGCCCAGCCAGACTCAGCAAAGGGGACGCCGTCGGGTACCGAGGCACTGATGCACGGCAAGAGAGATTGCTGCTGGTGATCCATCCCAGCCCACGACTGCCTCTGCACCGTAAAGGGGGGTCCGACAGGCCGCCGTCGACATCGGCGCTTCCAGGGACCGGCAGTGGTCCATTGATCCCTCTCCGGTGGAGCAAGGCGCCCGGGGAGATCCCCGGACCTAGAAGAGGACACGAAGAAAAAAAAGATGCCACATGTTAAAAAAGGAAAGGTGACCATTGGCGACGGAACTTTAGCCGGCCGGCAGGCTTCGCTGGCTGCTGCCAAGCGATAGCGACCTTGCTGTAAACGTAAACCCACGCCTATCACCCTGCGGACCAGCGGACCAGCCTTCCTTCCACTCTTATCTTGGCCTGCCTGACCTGGTTGGTGGACAAAGAGTAGGAAAGGGGGCTAGAAAGCCTAGGTAGGCAGTCAAGAATGCAAAAGGACCGCGCTATAAAAACAATAGATCCATGCGTGCCTATATCGCCAAGATATTAATGATAAACACCAGCAAAAAGTGAATGCCCACTGTCAGAATCGAACTGACGATCTTATCATATCATGCGGATATCCAGTGGATGTCTACTAGTGATACGCTTTACCACTAAGCCAAGCGGGCTTTTTATGCTTGATGCTGGTGCAGGCCCAGCCTGGCCTTGTATAGCCGAGCGAATTAAGCATCCGGATCTGCAGAACATGTGGGGATTGATGCGTCCCCACACGCCAGAGCTTCGGAAACATTGGCCGTGGAGAACAGGGACTGCACGCGGCGTCGCTCCTAATAGCACACAACAATGCACGGAAGCAAGGATCGAGAAGCAAACGAATAGGTGAAATAAGAGGTGTTTGAGTTTAAATGGCTCCTATGAATGCCGAACCAGGTATCTATACGCAAAAAAGGTGAAAACCAAAGAACACGCTGCCCCGATCTGTGGGTGCCGCCATGGCACATCAACGCCACATATTCCTTTCCTTTTGCCCTAATGGTGCAACGCCGCGCGAGAAAAACAAGAAGACAGAATAAAAATCTGTGTAATGATAATGACAGGGAGAAAAAGAAAAAAGTGAAAGAAAAACCCTCGAGACATCGGTCATCGGTGACATCGGAAAGTCGTTATGACAAAAAAACAAAATATCGTGAAATGAAAAGAAGATAAGCCAACAAAGAAAAATACCATGTCTAATATGTAGGAAAGCACCACCTTGCTTTTCGTGGTGAATACTTCTCAGCTGCGGCTGAAGCTGCGAAAGTGTCGCGGCGCCCGCGCGACGAGAGGTGTGACGAGCGAAGAGTCGCCACGCCGGTGCACCCGCTCAAAGTAGCGCGCACTGTTGTTAGGAGGCGTCACGGGGCTGACCGCATCGGGCACCTCGTCGGCCGGGATCGGCGGGAGCGGCGGCCTGACCAGCGACATGTTCAGGTCTGCGGGCCGGTTCTGCCTGTGCCCGCGCTGCTGCCTCGAGTAGTACGCGCCATGCTTCATGGCCGGCGTCGGCGGCGAGATGGGCGTCGGCGTCACGGCCGAGAGTCCTTTGCTGCCGGGGGTCGGCGGCGAGATGGGCGTGAGGGCACTGACGTTGCTGTCCTTTCGCAGGGGCCCGCCGATGTAGGAGAAGCCGCCGTAGCTGGCAGGTATCATTCCCGGGAAGACAGCGTGCTGGTCGAGGTCCTCGGCGGGGCCGCTGCTGACCGCGCTGCTGCCGTCCGTCAGGCTTTCCATGGCGCTGCTGCCGCCCGAGCTGCCGTCGCGGCGCATCTCCGCCGACACGCTCCGCACCTGCGGTCGCATCTGCGCCTCGCCCGATATCTCGTGCAGGGCCTGCTCCAGCTGGCGCTCAAGTTCGTCGTCGTCTTGGATCGGGCCTGTAAACGACCCACCCAACGGGGTGGGTGCGCCGGGGGTGTTGACCGGCTGCCTTGGCGTGAGCAGCGAGGGAGCCGGCACTGCCAATGGCGTCGGCATGGATATGTTCCGCGTGTGGCGTGGCGGAGTTCGGTGTTTGTTTGCCGTGGCGTGGCTTTCGACGTTGTACGAGGGCGTCGGGGGCACATTGTCGTGGGGACTACCCTTGATCTTGCTCGCTATCTTGGACACGAGCGCTATGGAGGTCGAAGACAGATTGCGCCTGTGCGTGTGGCTGCTGCTGCTGCTGAGGCTTTGTCCGTTCATCTTGGCCACTATGAGGTTAAACTGCCTCGCCATGGTCGGGTGGTCCAGGACCTCCTCCATCGAGATGACAAAATGTTCTCCGATGCCGGGCAGGCCGAGCTTGGGCAGTTCGCGGGTCAGGGCCGACGAAAGCTGCGACGCAGGGATCAGCGAGCCCCACAGGTCATAGAAGGCTGCATGGTCCCTGTGCTGCTCCGGCACGTTGAGAGTTGCGGGGTTGAGCGAGGACGACGTCCATGCCCTCTCGATCGCTTTGTGGATCACGTCGGCGTGCTCGGGAGCCACTTCAGTGCTGAGCGCAACGGCGAGATCGCCTGCGGCCAAGCTGGGGGTCGACGGCGCCTGCGGCAGCGGGATCTGCGACTTGAGCCTCTGGAACTCCAAGGCCCCTGGCACAACCGGCACCGTGATTGAGGCAGATGTAAAGGCGGTCACGTTCTCCACGAGCATCCGAAGCGTCTCCTCGGCGAAGCTGACGGGGATGCGGCTCTCGCAGAATGTGATGCACGCCTCGACGCTGCTCGAGTGGCTGCCGGAGCCCGACCCTCCGCCGCCGCGCGCCAGCGAGTGCACGTACATGTCGACCACATCCTGGGCGCGGCTCTCAATGATGGTGAACCGGCATGAAGGGCCGGTGCCTCCCTTGCCGAGGTTGAAGATCTTGGCCTCGGATGGCACCACCGTAGTCTCCTCGTACTGGTGGTGCACGACGGTGCTGAACTTGGTCCAGTAAGGCCACGAAGTGCATGACTGTACCAGATCGAGGAAGCCATAGTTCTCGAACTGGATGCCGGCTACGCGCTGGGCATGCACCGACTTGAGCAGATCAAGCGGCGCGATCTTGCCATCGGGGAACTTGACCCGCACCGGGACCGCGTTGGCCGTCGGGCCCAGAACGCCCGCGACGGACTGACCTCCGGGAAGCCGGATCTGGCGCCCGTCGACCACCTCGCCGAAGACAATGTCGCTGCTACCCGAGAGCGACGCGAGCGTCATGGCCCATGCAGACTTGAGGACAGTCTCGAATGAGATCTCGAGGTGCGCCAGAGAGGCGACTGCGATGCGCTGCTTGATGGTTTTGCTGTGGTTGGTCAGCTGGTAAGGCCGCGTGTGCTGTACCATCTTGGTCATGGATGCGCCGTCGAGCAGCGACCGCCAGTAGTCGGATGCGCCCTTCGAGTTGGCAGCCTGCACCGACCGGACAAAATCCGTGTACGACGGCCGCCGCGGGGGGTTCTGCGCGCCGTCGTACAGCTTCTTGAGGTCCTTGACTAGCAGCGCCACCGACAGGTCGTCATACTGAGCTTTGGATAGACGCAGCAGAAGAGTCGACTGCTTGCCGCCGTCGAGGAGGATGAACTTGGTCATCGGCGATGCAAAAGCGAGCGGCGCCGCCTGGTCCTTCTTGATCACCTTCTCCGCGAACGCGGCCAGACGCCAGCTCGGGCAGAGATAGCGCTTGAAGTTGGCGCCCGCGCTGGACTTGAACACGATCTGGTACATGCGGCGCTTGTGGGGCACAAACGCAGTGCGAAGGATCGGGTGGATCGTCGCCAGCGTCTGGCACGCGTCCTCGAGCCTCTTGTAATCGATGGTGCCCGAGAAAGAAAAGACAAAGTAGTTGATGTTGGCGCGCCCGCGAAGCATGCCCGACTCGATAAAGCGAGCCTGCATCGACGAGGCCTCGGCAACCTCCTTGACCGTGGCCCTATCGACGCCGATCTTGGTGGCAAGAACCGTCTCGAGATCATCACCATTGCTACCTCTGCGCGGCTGGTCGGACGGGTTGATGGCAGCAGGCACTGCGGCGATGCTGTTCCTGGCCGACTGTCGTTGCTGCTGCTGCTGCTGCAGTTGCTGCTGCAGTTGCTGCTGCAGTTGCTGCTGTTGTTGCTGTTGCTGTGCATCTTCGGGGTAGGTAGGAGGCGGCACCGCGGCCGAAGCAACCGACGACATGGAGAGCTGTTTAGAGTGCGGGGACGCGTGCATCTGCTGCAAGTCGTCGGCAAACTTGACGGTTCTGCAGAGCTCAGTAAGAGTGATGTTGCGGAGCACATCAGCGATCGAGATTATGATGCCCTCCTGGCGGCAGCATACGAGCAGCTTGGTAGCGAGGATGTCGTCGCCACCGGCCTTGATGAAGCTGTCTGCGCCACTGATAACCGTCTCGTCCTCGATGTTCAGAACATGGGCCCAGATCCGGCGCATCCTCTCCTCCATCTGGTTCAGCGGGAGAGGCTTCATGCAGACCCGTTGCACCTCGCCAGCGTTCGGTACTGTCGAGAGCGCGAGCAGCTGCTCACAAGAGAGGCCGTAGATCATCTTCTGCAGCTTGCGGCGGTTGACCTTGAGCGAAGCCGTCACCGGCAGGTGCTTCACCGGGATGAAGATCTGCGGGATCATGTAGGCGGGCACCGCGTTGCGCAGGGCTATCTCTGCAAGCCGCCGTGCCGCGAAAAGGCGCTCGCGGGTCGTGCGAGACAGCTGACGCAGATCCTCGGGCCCGTCAAACATCTCGCCAAGTTCAATGAAGGCAGTCAAGACGGGATCGACCTGAGCTCCCTTGAACGCAATCGCCTCAGTGATGACGTCGACGCCGAGGCCGAGACTCCGGCGAATGTGCTGCTCCAGCTCGGAGATGACAATGGTCCGGCCGCCAATCTCGAGATCTTCCTTCTTGCTCGAGATGATTTGGATGAAGCCTCCCTCGGTGTAGCGGACACGATGGCCCGTCTTGAAGTACCGCGTCTTCCTGCTAGGGCTGCCGTTTGAGAAGTCGGCAGCGTTCCAGTGGGTCTTGTCGACCTGGCCATTGCGGAAGTCGCAGCCCAGGGTCGGGCCCTCAATGACGAGCTCGCCGACGGCGCCAATGGGCATCAGCCTGCGGTGGTCGTCCGGGTTGACGATCCAGAAGTTGCCCGCGAGCGGACCACCAATGCGGTTGAGCTGATGGGGGCCGAAGACCTCGAGGAACGAGATGCCCAGAGGGCAAATATCCGGAGCGCCGTACGCGAAGAGGACCTTCTTCTTGCCGGCCCACGGCGCGTACGAATCCTCATCCAGGGCACGCGTGCGGAAGCAGATGGTCTTGAGAGAGGGCAGGATGTCGATATTGAGCTTGCGCGAGAGCAGGGGCGTCATGTAGGACCAGTTGACCTCCATGCGCTGCACCGCCCCGGTGAAGTCGAGGACGCGCTCAGAGTCGGTGGGGATGCAGACACATCCGCCATGGATGAGGGTCGCGAAGACCTCGGAGAGTGCAATATCCACGTTGAAGGACGAGAGCTGCATGACGCGGCTCGTGGCCGAGATCATGGCCGCAGGGCCCTGCGTCAAGAGCGCCAGGGACATGGAACTGTGAGAGAAGGCAATGCCTTTGACCTTCCTGGAAGATGCGGGGACAAAGAAGACGCAGGCAATATCTTCCTCGGACGTGTGCGACATTATCGGCCGCATCGGCTGCATCTGGAGCTCTCTCAGAAGGTCGCCGTTGAGGACAATTACTCTCCCAAAGAGGTTGCCCAGGACGGCCGAGGCATTCTGGCACTGGATTGCGACGTGCGACGTGTTAAGCTGCTCGAAAATGGGCTGGATGAAGCCCATGTCAGACGCGTCGATGGGCACAAAGGCGGCGCCCGCCTTGAGGACCGCGAGCATGGCCACCGGAGACCAGAAGCTCTTGTCCAGAACGAGCGGCACCGTGTCGTGGTGTCCAACACCGGCGTCCATAAGGCGCAGCGCCAGCCTGGATGCCAGATCGTCGAGCTGCTGGTACGTCAGTTCGCCATCCCACGCACAAATTGCGACTGTCCGAGGGGTATTCCGGGCATGCCTCTCCACCAGCTCGTGCACCACAGCAGAGCGCGGCTGTGGGACTTCGCGCTCGTTTGCCCAAGCAACAACCTGGGCGTAGTCGTGGTCGGTGAAGAGATCAACCCCCTCGATAGAACCGCTCGGTGTCTCCAAAATAGCGTTAAGGGCCTTCTTGAGCGTGTTTGACACGTTCCTGGCCTCACGCTCCGAGAGAAGAGAGTTGCTTGCAATATCGACCACGAGGCTGCCATTCATAAAGCGAGCGTTGACGGCCAGATCGAAGCTAGAGGTCTCGCGGTGGGACACACCACGTAGCTCAAAATCGGTCTGCGTGGTGAAGCGGCTGTTCAGCTCGGCCGGCTCGTGGGTGAGCGAGACGCACGAGTTGAAGAAGCGCTCGTGGCCGCGGACGCGGAGGACGTGGTGGAGCTCAGGGATGGAGACGTGCTGGTGGCGAAGACTGGCGATGTAGTCGGCCTCGACAGTTCTAAGCATCGACGACAAGGACGCGAACGAGGACAGTGTCAAGTTGCACACAATAGTGTTGCCGAAGCAGCCCACGGCATTACGCATGCTGGGCCCTCCCGACATAGCCTCTCGCCCGGTGGCACGGTAGCCGAAGCAGACCTTCTCGTTGCCGACAAAGGCCCGGAGCACCAGGGCCCAGGCAAGACGCAGGACGGCGTCGGCCGACACCTGGTTCGCATGCGAAAAGTCCATGAACCTCTTGGCGTCGATCTCGAGGTCGAAGTGCGAGTTCTCGTAGAAGCGCTGCTCGTTTGTTAGCAGGACTAGGCGCGGAAAGGTGCAGGGCTCGACGTCTTTGAGCCTTTGCATCCAGAAATCGAGGCTGTGGCTGGTGCGCGCCGTCTCGAGAAACCTGAGGTACTGGGGGTACGTCAGGCCCGTCGGGTCCTGCAGAGGCCTGTTCGTAGCATAGGCGCGGCGGATGTCGACAAAGATGACGCTCATACTCTGGGCATCACAAAGCGCCTCGTTGACGTCGAGTTTCAGGAGTGTTTTGGTCGGGGTCTTGCAGACGGCAAGCCTATGCTGCGGGCGGGCGGTCCCGGCCGGGACCATGGGCAGATTGTTGAGGGCATCGATTGGGTCCTCGCCAGCATGGATGTCGATGAACAGCATGTGCGGCGAGCACTTGCGAAGGACGACCTGGTCGTAGACGCCCGTCTCGGTAACGCTCTCAATGAAGATGGTGCGGAGCGCCGCATGCTTCATCGTCACGTTCTGCCACGCCGCGCACAGCTGGGAAATGTCGACGGATTCGCCGGTTGCCGAGGTGAGCTCGTAGATGCCGTGGAGCTGCGATGATTCTGGCACGCTCTCCTGCCTGATGAGAATGGCCTGCTGGACCGCGGTGACGGGATAGACCGCCTCGATGTCGCGCACACTGCTCAGGCCGAGGCCAGCCAAGCGGTCCTTGTTGAGCTTTTCCAATCCGGCGTACGTGACATCAAGCTGCGGCACATCTGCCAGCGTGAGCTCTGGCGCGTGGTAGCGCAGCCGGCCAATGGCCTCGAGCAGCAGGTGCTCAAAGTTCTCGACCCACTGGACGATCAGTTCCTGGTGCAGCGACTGTCGGTTGTACAGGACCTTGACCTTGGCTGAGCCCCGCGAGATCACGGTGTTGACCTCGAACAGGGCGATGCGGCCGACTCTCGGGCCAATATCTGAGGTCTTGGACGCCAGCGTCCTGCCCGGAATTTTGAGCTGCTCCAGAACACCGTTTTCCCGCTCGAGCTGCTGCATCGAGCCCGCGTGGCTGAAGATCAGCTCTATGGGCCAGTCCTCGGTAAAGATTCTCGGGCCGTCGCGGTTGAAAAACTTGGAGGCGAAGTATTGCGCTCCCCTCCTCGGCATCGCCCGGCGCAGGTCCTTGAGCCGCCGCAGAACGTCGATAAAATCGTTCCTTCCTGGCTCTAGCACCGAGCCGATCGGGCTGAGACTGGTGAACCATCCAACAGTGTCGGTGATGTTGATTGTCGGGTCGGTGACCTCGCGGCCATGCTCCTGGTTCCAGATGACTGGGACCGAGCGGTCGTGGAAGGTCTGTGAGAAGGACAGCAGGAGGGCGGCCAGATATATGTCGACAGATTCGGTCTGGAAAACGGAGTTGCAAGTCGTCTGCAGTATCGCCGTCAGCTCGGGGCTCAGGCAGAAGCTGGCCTCGCGCGCATCGGCGTAGGTGTTGGGAACGTCCTGCAGGCCCCAGTAGGCGTAGTTGCCTGCAGGGGTGCCGGTCGGGATTGGGCTGCTGATGTCGGTCTGCTCGATCTCGCGCTTCTGGAGCTGATTCCATTGCTGAAAAGGCAGGGAGCGCTGTGAAAGAAGGCTGCCGTTCGTCAGGAGCTCGTCGAGGTCCTGAACGATGACCCTCCACGAGAGCAGGTCGACCACCAGATGATGGGCCACCAAATAGATCATCTGGTGCCCGTCGTTGGTCTGGACGTGGTTCACGACAAACACCGGCCCCTCCTCGATGTCGACCATGATCTGGCTCTCTGCGATGATGGCCTCAATCTCCTTGTCGGTGCTGACGGTGTGGAAGCGCAGACTGTAGGCGCCGGCGGCCGCAGGAACCACGCGCTGCGTCCATGCGCCCGTCGGGGCTCTTGAGAATCGAGATCGTAGCATTGCGTGGTGTCCAACAACGGCGTCCACTGCGGCCGAGACGTCGTCGAGTCCGAATTTCCTGCTTATCCTCAGGAGGATGCTCTGGTTGAAGCGGTAACTGCCGTCGCGCACCGAACGATGGGTTGAGTCGCCGCCCATTGCCGTCAGGAAGTAGAGGTTCTGCATCGGGGAGAGCTCGAACCCGCTGTTGAGGGGCGTGCCGTCCCACCGCCGAGAAGGTTCAGCACGCGTCGAAGCTATCCTGGCAAGCTGCGCCAGGGTGTGGTTCTGCATAATCTCGGACGGGTTGAGAAAGATGGAGTCGACCTTCGCCTCTGCCACGACCTGCATGGCGCTGATATCATCACCGCCGAGCTGTGCAAAAGAGAAGTTCATCCCAACGTTCTCAACGGGCATCCGAAGCACCCTGCTGACGGCTCCCTGCAGCGTCTTCTCGATGTCTGTCAGGGGCTCCTGCACCGCCTCATCGACATCCAGACCCATGATTAGCTGCTGGGTCTCGTCATTGACGTTCTGGATCCAGGTCCGTAGTCTCCTCTTGTTAACCTCGCCGGACTCTACTGTCGGGATCTTCCTGAGCACGATCCACACCTCGGGAAGCTCGCACCCGCTGGCGGCGGCTTCGAGGCTGCGCCGGATGGCAGCGACCTTTGTTCCGGCGACAAACATGTGCGTTTGCGGAATGACCTCGACATCGGACGCAGGGGTTCCCGGAATCTCGAGGCCTTGCAACTCAAGAAACGCAACCCCCTTGTCATCGAAAGGTCCGGCCCGGGGTTTTATGATGACGGCCCGATCGACCGCCGCCTGGTCGTTTAGAAACTGTTCAGCATCGATCGGCGGGTCGGACGTGGGTGCCGAGAGCTCGGCGCTTGATGTGCTGGAGTTTGGCGAGTTCAACGTCGAGGCGTCGCTGGCGTAAGAGAATCGGCTCGGCTTGCGAGGTCGGAGCTGTAATGGGTTTTGGGACGGCGACACATCGCCCGGTGTTTGCGCCTCGTTACGTCTGCACGGTTTTATGCATGTTTTCAGCTCGGCGATGGTAACGCAGCTCAGGATGTCCTTTATCCTGACGTCCAGGCCGAGGGTTTTGCATTTCCTCCTCAAAAGGGTTGCTGTCCGGTTGTCGCCGCCCAGATCCTGGAACGAATCCATGGGCTGGATCGAACTGGCGTCGAGGCGCAGAACATGGCCGATGGCCCATACTAGCTTGGACTCGATCGGCTCTTCTCTAATAATGTCGGGCGCCTCCCACGAGTTGGTGCTCGTGTCAAGGCGGGGAAGGTGGCGCTTCGGCGAGCCCAGCGGCTGCAACGAGAAATCCATTGTGATGCGCGGTTCCCGCCGTAATGCGGGGGGGATCTGAAGGAGGGTATCGTATCCTGGGTAGGCTAGAAAGAATCGAACAGATGAAGATAAAAAAGGACGGGTAGATGGGCTTCACTATCCTCCAGCGGTAGACGAAGCCATGGGTATTAGTTGACGAAGGAGGTCGAAAACAACGAAAAGGGAATTCTGGTTTTCCAACTAGGAAAGACAAGACAGCCGAAAAGGGGAGAGGAGGAAAAACAAAGGAGAAGCGACGTAGAGGTGGGCCAACGGTGGGATCGAGAGCCATCATGTACGATGTGCGCCGCACCAGGGCGTGTCACCCGCGAGCCGGGGGGGTCAGGAAACGGCGACGCGAGTGTTGGAGCGAGACCCACCGCCGGACGGCGCCTGGGGTCTGACGGCGGGATTCCTGGGACCCTGGCCATTGCTCAATAGTAACCCTCCAGCGGAGGAGGGGCCGCAGGCCCCGTAAGCCTTCCTCAGACATGGCCGGCACTGCTTGCGCGGTAGTCAAGGAAGCGAGCGTCAAGCAGAGCCAAGGTCGGCTGAGCTCAGCCTCCCGAGCCAACTCAAAAAAAGAGAGCGCCAGCTCCCGGGGCGGAGCCAGCCAGGCGCGCGGGCAGGTCTGGCCCGCCGCTGCGCTGGCAGTAAGCCCAGGCAGAAAGAAGTCTCTGCCAGTGAGAGGGATGGGACCATGTGCGTGGGCCCGCAGAGGCGGGATTGCCGACGGGCCAGCAGATGGATGAAGAAAAAAGAAAAGGATGCGACGCCAGGAACGCCGCCGCATGAAGCAGTCGACTAGCAGGGCCATGCTGTGCTGGAATGGCATTGCCTGCGGGCCAGGCTCGGCGGGCGAGTGATCAGACGGCGTCGTTCGCCAGCGGACCCTCCTTGGAAAGATGCCAAACACGAAGGAGACAGCTGGTGCACACCCCACGAGTCAATCGCGGGCAGGCGCTACGGGCGAGGCCCCATCGGTTCGCTTCAGGGCAGCGGGGCTGAGCCAGGGCGTCGAAGGGGCGAGCGGGCTGCCAGCTTTGCAGAGCGCAACGTCTGTTAAAAAAGGAACAAGGCTAGGCCGCATGTGGGCAAACTGGGCAGATTCGGGAGATAAAGTGGCCAATCATGGCCGCCGCGCACCGTTGACAGGAGCCAGCTGTGGGGCCGCGGGTTTGGCCAGCCGTGACATATGGCGTCTGCCCGCACCGTGTGGCATGTCTCGCAAAGGTGGTGGGCGTTAAATTGGCAATTGCGAATCCCACACGCGGGCGCGCAGAAGTGGTCGAGCCGCGACAAGACGCGATGGACGCTCACAGAGCGGCAAGGACAATTAAACATCCTGCAAATGTCACTGCGTGTATCAGGGAGACGGTCACGCTTCCAGCTGCACGCGTTCCTGAAATAGGAATCTTTGCTTTTTACGCTTGTGGCTTGGTGAAGTAGCACCGGCTGGTCTCTCGATCTATTTGAGGGCCTTCCCAGTTTCGCAACATGTGCATTCTCGCCGCGGCAACGAGGTGACACACCTTTCATGTTACTGCGGGCTCTCACAGAGGCTTGCTTGTACATGGTTCCTAGGTATAAACAAACCGCCGGCCGAGCGAGCGAAAAGGAAAGGCAAGGAAACACTGGCATAAAACCGGACCATGGTAACGCCATTATCCATCATGAACCAGGCAAGAAACTTGCATTGCGCAGAGCAGTCCACATCGGTCGGGGCTGCATGTTGCCGATACAGTGGATGGGTGGGGTCGGCCGCACTGGCCATGTCTTAGCCGCCATCCTCGAGCCTCTGCGTGTGGCGTAGCGACAGTAAGCTTCCAGGCCCGGCCCACAGGTGCAGTAAGTTGGACCACCCATCTCACTCATTCCATGGGCGCGCCCCAAGCCTCGGACGCAACGTCTGACCAACAAGCACATATCTCTCCCTGCAGCAGAGATTCCACCTCCTGGCATCGCCGTCCACGCTCGTGGCACCCGAAACC